>PVLD010000906.1:153417-235815 GCA_004027595.1 Dinomys branickii | reverse complement strand
GTAGGTATGTGGGTTATTTCTGCTTTAAGCTCTTTCATGGCCTGTTGGAGTTGTTTAATTTCGGATGCAATCGTTTCATATCTTGAAGTTATGAGGCTTCCTGATTCCCTTGTTTCTTCCTCTTCAAAACTTGTTCTGGGTGGGGTTGAGTTTTGAGACTGCGTTTTGCCTCTCTGTTTTCCCATTTTTGGGTATCAGAGTCAAGATGTGGCGCTATAAATTCCAAAGGCTGTTCATCAGGAGAAGGTCAGCTGCAAAGGCTGCTCGAATGATTCCTTCTCTTTGGGAGAATGTCCCTTAAGCTTTCTGCTGAGAGTTCCGCTGAAAAGGCTGTACAGATATTGGTTAGATACTCCCTACCTAGTGACCTGGGTGAGGTGTGTAAGACTGCTCCCCCACCCTCCCAGGGTCCCCTGCAGGTATAGGGATGGATCTCCTCCCCCACTCGGTGATCTGGTCGCGAGCGCCGATATCTCACCAGTTATTGGAGTACCTGAAGGCTTGAAGATTCCAAGGTGCCAGTCTATCCTTTGGGGCTTTCTGCGCGGCTCGCCCGATGCACACGAAACGTGAGACCGCTGGGCGTTGCCGCAGCCAGAGAGCCGCTCTCTGTCGGGAGTCGCCGGAGACCTGCGCCGGGTCGGGGGGCGGGAGGGATCGAGCCGTCTGTACTCTCGGGGCACTAGGACCCAGCAAATCCCTCTCTCCCACGCGGCTCGCCCGACACGCGCGAAACGTGGGACCGCCGGGCGTCTCCGCCGCTAACAAGCCGCTCTCTGTCGGGAGTCGCCGGACTAGATTTTCATAATAGGGATTCATAGCTGGTATTCCATTGAGTTCTCCTAATACTGCAGTTAGGGAAAAACTCTTTATTTTTATAGGTGTTCTTAAAAAATACTTTTGTTACCTTTTTGCACAAAATGTGATTAGAAAAAGGTGAACATATATTGTAAATGTCTGATTACTTAGACCCTAGGACCTAGAGACAAGTACTTCAGTACTTCGCACTTAATGTGGATGTTTTCTTGTCTGTTGGTTCTGAAATTCTTGTCATTATAATGACAACAAAGGAGAGGTGGCCACCTAACAAAAGGGCAGAGTGACTGGCTGTTTGCCTATGCAAAGCTGCTAGTAATCTGACCAGTTTAGTCAAAAAGATAGAAAAATTCAAAGTCAGACCCATTAAATCTTTTGCTGTTGCTTTAGAGTGCAAAAGGTAGTGTCCGCTGATCCTCATCCACCCTTTTGCTTAACATGGTTTCAAGTTTGATAATATTAAAAGGAAAATTCTGGAAGTAAATAAAGGATAAAGTTTGATTAATTGTGTGCACTTCTGAGTAGCACCAGGAAATCTTGCACCATCCCATTCTGGACATGAAGCACCCCTTTGTCTGGCCTGTCCACACTGTGCAAGCTACCTGCTCATTACTTACTTAGCCGGCTTGGTCATCAGGTACACTGTCTTGGTATTGTAGACCTTTGTGTTTGTGCAACTCTGTTGGAGCACGATAGGACGGTGACAGTGCCTACATCATTCAGCTTGTTTCCACTCATGTAGACACAGTATTTCATACCACAAGAAAAAGATGGGTGAGTATAGTATGAGAGAGAGAGAAGGGGAGAGAGGGAGAGGGAGAGGGAGAGGGAGAGGAGAGGCTGGGGGGAGGGGGAGGGGGAGGGGAGGGGGATACTGACATAATTGTATTACAGTACACAGCTGTGCCTTTGTATCCTTGGCGATTGGTTTTGGACACTTTGCCCAGTGATACCAAAATCTGAGGGTGCTTACATGCTTTCTTTAAAACAATGTAGTATTTTTCATGTATTCTCCCTCCACATTTTTCCCATATAGCTTTTTTATTATTAAAATTCTTATTAATGCATGTTTGAAGTATGTAACAGTTGCATTCATCATGGGGAGTTGGTCCATACACATAACGCATCTTAACACTTTTTGCTTCCTTTCCCTGTCCTTTTTTTCACTTCGTCTCTTGACTCCCATATACTTTAAATCATCTCTAGATTATAAATACTTAATACAATGTAAGCCATATATAAATGGCATTACTTAGGGAATAATACATAAAAAAATCACAATATGGACACTTCTTTTTCAATATTTTTGACATACATTTGGATGAATCCATGAGTGTGGAATCTGGTGTAAAAAGACTGATGCTTATTGTTATAATTGATGTCTTTTATAATGGGTTATTGTTGTTCATTTCATATTGTGCTTTATTTATTTATTTGTTTATTTATTTATTTCTGGTCCACTTGAGACAAGGTTTTGTTATGTAGTTCAGCCTGGCCTTGAACTCACTTGTAGCCCAGGCTGGCCTCAAACTCACAGCGATCCTCCTGCCTCAGCCTCCCAAGTGCTGGGATTAGATACATGCACCATTACAGCTATAATTTAAAGTTTTTCATGGGCATGCATGTTCAGGAGAAAACAGTTCATATAGAGAGTTTAGTACTCTTCTGTGTCAGGAATCTGTGAGAGTTTGGAGACTCATTCCTGTGGGTCAAGTGGGGACTACTGCATCTTATTTCCAGTTTACACAAGGGGGATTTTCCAAATATTGAAAAATTTGAATGGCATAGATACCAAGGCATTAGGGCCAGAGGAATCCACTGGGTCTTCATGTCTTACTAGGGTTTGTTTAGGGTTTGTTCCAGCTGTAAAGTAAGGGGGAATGTAGGGCAGGAGCCATGCAGGGTCCTGGAGTGAGAAGTTGGGAGAGCTCGTGGGAAAGGGGCACTGGGGTACAAAACAGTGCAAAAACCCATGTGTGGCTACTGAATCTGGACTTCAGTTTTACCTGAATGTCTGTGTCCAGAACTGAGTTCATTATACCTTATTTCTAAATTTGTTTTATGGAAACTTCTTTCTTTTTTTCTTTAATCAGCTATAGGGGAGAGTTGAAAGTATAACAAATAAAATATTGAATACATTTTTAGGGAAATATATATTAAATTTTCTATAAGAAGATGATATAAAGGAATACTTTATAAATGCCACAATTAGTAGAAATAGAAGTTCTGGAAAAAATGAAGAAACTCGATTTTGTGGTTCTGGCAATTGAAAGAAACTTTCCAACCCTTTCATAAGGGGTGATTTTAACTCAGGTATAATGTTTTATTATTATTATAAAAGCAGTGTTAAGAGAGTATAGGATCCTAAATAGTAGGTAGTTTTACAAGGACTAATATACAGATAGTTGCAGGTATGGAAAAAGAACCTTAAATTATTTTGACCAGATTGATGTCACTTATGTATACGCCATCATTCAGCTGGTAAATGCCTGAGCTAGAACAACAGATTCCTGTCTCCTTTGACCTCTGCTGTATGCTGTGTCTGCCCAGAAGTGATGGCCACCATTGCAACCTATCCTAGTCACATTAGTTTGACAACCATAATGGTGTATGGCCTTCAAGATATATAGCATGGAAATTATTATTTCTGTTTGAAGTCTGAGGTAGGTGAGGCCCATAATTCCCTGCTTCCCAGTATAATTTTACTGCTCATGTTGGTTGATGTTGAAGACTCAGCTAGTCACGTGTGTAGTCAGCCGAAGGTATCTCCTGTATTTCTCCAGGTTGCTTCAGATCACAGTGGAAGTTAATGGGCAAGCTGGCAGTGTGGGTGCTGTCTCAAATGTGTATGTTATGAAAACTTACTGCCAGAGAGAGAGAACTTTAATCCTTTTTTTTTTTTTTTCAATTGAAATAGAAAACAGGTCCAGGGGAAGATGCAAGTTACAATAGAATTAGTTAAGCTTTAAATATTACTGTATTTTGTGCTTTTAATTCAATATTTATGACATTGGAGTCTACAAGTACTGTAATGCTCTACTTAACAGTTTTTATACACTTGTATCAATTATTCAGAATTATGGAATAGTTTGATTTGAGAAGTAAGAGGTTGCATTTATAGTGTTAATAACATTACTGTATTCTCTTGCACATGCTCTTATTTAATCTTAACAAGCCTGTGAACACCGCATTATTATTCTGTTGTGTAACAGATAAAACTTAAGTACAAGGTTGTTAAATTGCCTGCCCAGTACTGTAGGACTACAAGCTTGTGAGCACCTTGATGTGAACCAGGCCATATCTAATCCTCGTGTTTGCAGTCTTAACATTTTGTCATGTACTGATAGTTCTTGAGAGCAACATAGAATTTTGACATGGCATAATTGTGATGATAAGCCTAAAATACTAATTAATGTTCATTTTATTGTGTTTTATTAACCAAGAGAGATGATGATACATTTTGCAAAGATTTCTATTGAAAACATTAAAATCAAAGCATGATCTTTACTGAACTTTGTAATTCAAGTTAATTAGAAGCAGTTTTCCATGGTAGTGAATGTTTATGTTGTATGCATTTTGTACTTATTAATGCTGTATATTTTAAATGTAAAATACTATTTTATAGGCCAGGATTCCACTTCATATACATCTCAATTTTTTAAAATAGAAAATGTGAACTTCTAGCTTCTACATCTCTTCTCCTCTGTCAGTGACTGCCACCTTTCCAAATCTGTGGGAGTTTTATGATACGCTGTCCTCTGAGATCTGTGGATTCCTTTAACATTTTGCTTTGATTTTCTGGTTTTGGAATTAAGAACTAAAAACTGAATATAGTTCACTATTTATATATAACAAGATTTAAGGATGTATAGCTTTTTAGAGATCCTTTGGTTCTCATTAGATTTGTTTCTGTTTGAATAATGAATAATAGATGGAAGGAAACTAAGTCAAACACTGCCTGTGGTTTCTGGAGGTGTATTTTAATGACAGAACCAAGTCTGGTCAACGAAAGGCTTAAAAAAGTAGTTCTGTGAAAAAATTCGTATTCTTTTAGATTGAGAGCAGTTTTCCCCTAAACCTTAATGTCAGTTATGCTACTTTTTCTCTTCTTGTTCCTCATTTTCCGTTTTTGTTAATGTAAAAATTTGTCTCCCTGTGTGGGGACTTCCGTGAGCTGTCTCCTCCTTAGGTAGAGGTCAAGGATATGGCAGTGGGACAAACTTCAGACTGTCTGTGTTGAAGGCTAAGATCGAATAAAGGGAGAAAAATGGTGTTACGCTGTTCTGTTGTTCATTGGCTGCACTCCTTAGAAGACCTTGTGCTGAGCAGTGTCTTCTCAGCTGAGGCTTGTGCCCACTGGGGGATTGTGAAGTACATTTAAAACATTGATTAGCATTTTACTTACTGAGTAGACATAGAATAGTATGAAAACGTAAGATTAATCTGTCTGTCTCTCTGTCTGTCTAGACATCAGTCTGCTGTTACTGGGCTACCCAGAGGCGTCACACTGAGCTACAGCCTCTTATTTTTAACTTTTAGACAGGGTTTCACTAAATTGTTGAGTTGCCCAAGAAGGGCTCAAACTTGTAATCCTCCGTATCCTAGAATGTTGAAGTCACAGGTGTATGGCATGCTACCTGGCTAAGAAAATTGTAAATGTGACAAGCAAAGTAGAAAAAAAAATAGTACATCAAACACTAAATATAGGGAAGTATTCATGAATTTAGTATAGTGTCAAATAGGGAACACATTGGAATTCAGTGCAGGAAACAAACAAAATGCAGTTTAAGCAGGAAGGTATTTACTATGAGCTAATTAGGAGTTTCAAATACAGAGTCTAGGCTACTGGTACGCCTTCCAGGTAGTACAAACTGATCCACCAAAGAGCCTCATGTCTGAGTGTGGTTGGAGCTGAGTTTGAGAATCTACTTCTCACTACAGTCATGGTCAGGAAGCCAGAATTAAACCAGTGTGGCTGTGATCACAATTGCTTCTTGACACCCAGAAAATTGGAGTGGGCCACCATAAGCAGTGATCATCTTAGATGAGTTCCTTCTGTTTGCAGAACCTAATTCTCACCCAGAATTCTAACTGTGCAAGAAGTGTCTCTAGCTTATTTTTCTCTGTTTTTTAGTATATCTTTGAAAATTCCCAAAACTAGAAATTTTAGTAATATACATACGTACATTTTCTTGTGCTGCTTTAATGGAAAAAGATGGCTTTTACTTTTTGGAAGCAGTATGTGAGCTGAAAACAAAGAAACCAAACTGCAGCAATAAAG
Organism: Dinomys branickii; assembly: GCA_004027595.1. Taxonomy (NCBI): domain Eukaryota; kingdom Metazoa; phylum Chordata; class Mammalia; order Rodentia; family Dinomyidae; genus Dinomys; species Dinomys branickii. The sequence goes on along the minus strand of PVLD010000906.1, from coordinate 229,718 downwards.
AATCATACTAAAAAGTTGATTCTCCTCTCTTTCTGAAATTGTATTACGCAGTCACTGGATTCACAAATAAAAAGCCTTGTCACTGTCAGCCTCTTATTCTAAAATGAAACTGCTCCCTAGATTTATAATAATAATTACAAACACCCACATGTTATTACCAAAAAGTGATTTCATATCAACTTGAATGAATTAGAACTAGAGGAGTTAAATGATTAATGCATCGTATTACATCCCAAAGTCTCAAGACTAGATCTTCTGATTGTAAGTGCTAGGTTTACACTATTGTAATAAATTTAAGTTGCTTTTAGTCTGTAACTCTGTAACGCTTTTGAATGTACCCTATTCAGACATTTTCTTCCCTTACGCTTTGTTGAAAGTATGGATCTGAAAGAACGGCGTGTATGTTTCAACACTACTAATATGAAAAGTGTATGTTGAGACTTAAAAATTTCAGTTTTGACGTTTTAAGACCTTAAAAGTCATCCCTTCAGTCTTAACCCACAGAATAGTTGATAAGCTCCACCCACCCAAAAGAAAAGAAAAGAAAGAAAAAAGAGAAATCAATAGCTTTATCGGACCCACTAGGAAATGGAGGTACCAGCAAGGTAAATCCTTTCCCTTAATTCTAGAAACAGCTACATGCATGGAATGTCTGCTAAACTCTGCTTAGAGAAAAAGTTGCTAGAGCAAAACTTGTAGGGATACTAAAATGACCATTGTGATAAATTTCTGGCGGCTGAGTGTGGATGAATGTAAGAGGTAGAACTTCTGCCCTGGCCCTGCTGTGTCCATGGACGTTACAAACAGGCGCTGTGTCTTCCCTCCCCATGGCGAAGATCTTGGTGTGGTCCCTTTGTGGCTCTGGGAAGAGGGGTGAGCAAGTAAGCATCCAGAAACACACACAGAGACTTCTCCACACAGTTCCTTCTCTGGGGTGAAGGGTTTCATTAGCCTCCTCCCAAAGCCGTAGGAGGAGAGCGTTCCTCTTGAGCTCTCTGCGGTCTTGCTGAGGAGTAGGGAAAAAGACGCACACAGCACAGGCTGCTAAAGACATTTACAAACTGTAGACCTCTCTTCCATGCCTGCACTTTACTTCCACACCAGCTGGTCTCAAGTATAATAGTCCAGACGACCATGGAAAGAACTGTAGTGCACTAGCTCTGAGGAGTGCGAGCTTAAAGAAGCCTAGCGTGTCAGGAGGGGAAGCAGGATCCTGCTGTGGTGGCGCACACCTATAATCCCTACATCTAGGAGGCTGAGGCAGGAGGATTGCGAGTTTGAGGCCAACCTGGGCCACATAGGGAGGTGCACATCAGTCTGGACTACATAGCAAGACCCTGTCACAAGGGGGTGGGCACTGGAGGATTTGGCACTTCTAGCGCCTGTCACTATAGCAACCTTTAAACACAGCCCAGCGTGTAGCCAGCTGAACACATGTCCTCTCTCAGAAGGCGAAGTTACTTCGTTGTAGTTTCCCTGTGTAACCTGTCTGCTTTGAACAGATAATTAGAAGGCATGTCAGAAAGCAAAAGCAAGCCATTCTGCGAAATGACACAGATAACACATTGGGATTACCATAAGCCAAGCAGTTCAAAATAACTATAATTAACGTATTAATGGCTGAAATTTAAGAAATAGACAACATTCAGGCACAGTTAGGCCGTGTAAGAAAGGTCCCGAAACTCGTGCTGGATCGCAGTAACTATGTAAGAAATGAGAACTGCAGCCCGGGGGTGAAGTTGCCAGGGGCTGCGGAAGGCGGAGGCACCAGTGAGTTCCGGGAAAGGTAAACAGAAGCTTCCGAAATTGAAAGGCAAAGAAAAAAGAGCCTCCAAGAACTGTGGGGCAGGTTTAAAGGTGCATCCCACCGATAACTGAAATACAAAAAGAAGGAAAAAGAGAAAGGAGCGAAAAGGTCGAAAAGAGAACTTCCTCAGAGTAACGACAGAGATACAGACGGAGAAGCTGAGTGCTGGGCGGACGCAAGTGCCGGAAGTAGAAAATGAGCAAAAAACGAAGATCAGAAGCCCGTACTTAAGCACATCGTGTTTAGTCCACCAAAATCTAAAGACAAAGACAAAACCTTGAAAAAGCCAGAGGGGAAAGATCCCACTTACCTACCGAGGAACGAGGTTAAGTAAGGTGGTTTATAGAGCAAGAGTGTGTATGTTTGCTGACACGTGTTTACGCCTTTGATTTTTCGCGGACGTTTGAAATGACTGGTATGTGCCCTGCTTTAGCAGGGTGGGAGATGGATAAGAAACAGTCGTTTCCTTCCAGCTAAGTAGTAAAAATCTAAAAGTACACAGTATATAAATAATAACGTAATAATAATAGTAAGGAACCCCAAGGAGGCACCAAAAATTGTGAGAGATTTAGGGGAGAAATAGGTAGCTTTCCTGGGTGGATGGAGGAGGACTGGGCGACTGGTGTTAGGCACTTTTCTCCCTCCCTCCCTCCCTCCCTCCAAGCACTTGGCTCCCTTTCCCATTGCACACAAAGCTTTGCCATTTTCCACACTTACATTTTTCATCTCTCCCCTCATGTAGGTTATATTTCATCGAGAAAATAGTGGCCATGGAAAATGTAAGGTGTCTTCTCCATGCTTTTCCTTAAGCCATTGAGTTTTCACCAGGCCCTTCTCATTCTCTACAGAAGTGGTTTAATGTGCTGTCTTCTGTTTCTGCAGTTCCTGCTTCAAGCTTGGATTGTCTTCATGATTATTTTGATAATCACCCCATACCATTTTCTCAACATCCTGTGCATTCCTCATGAAGGAGATGAATACCCCCATCCTTTGCTTAAATCCTTCTATCGTTCTCTTAGCCAGTGCAATAAAATGTTCCTCTTCAGCCTGTCGAAAAGGACCTTCATATTTTGTCCATTTTTTGTTGTTGTTGATTTCTGAGAGGAAGTATTTTCCAAACTTACTTGACAGAAATGTATTCCGAGTCTCTATGGTCTTGCAGAGTGCAGTTTGGGAAATGCTGAGATTCACGGAATGGGAATGGGGACAGGAGGGAAACAGCGTAACCGAGGTCATCTCATAGTGGTAAGCATGGACAGAAGGCCAGCTGTGGATGAGCTCATGACATACTTTAGTAGACAGGTCCCAAGATGCTGGTTTCTTCTCCAAGATTTTCAGAGTAATCCCCCGTGTCTGTTTATAATCTGCAAAGACTTGATCGGGCAGAAAAATAGGAGGAAAAACACTTCCGCTCTTAATCTCAGGAGAAAAAAAGATTGTAGTCATGTTTCTGGAAACTTATACTGGCAGAATTTAAAGTCTCCCAGAGAGCTCAGTTACATTTCATTTACTGTCCTATTTCACGTTGACAACATGAGCGTAGGAGCGTTCGGCAAATCTGAGAAGAATAACGTTTCTTCACTTCTTAGGAATATTTTGTGCTAACTTTCTATCGCCTCGCTAAAACATACTTACATGTATCCAATTGTTACTTTAAAATATGAAGGTGTGCTTGGCAATGTTGCTGTTGCTAAAGCTGTGGCTGGTGCAGTGTTTTATTTGCAACTTCTTATGGCTTAAATCTCTTGTGTGAGTGACATAGGAATAAACAAGTATTGTCACATTCTTCTGGAGTAGTATGTCACTCTGAAGTGATTTATGGCATTTTAAACCTGTTAACTGTAGATTACTATATGATATATTACATGTCAGTATATTACAGGAACTTAAAATGCGTTGCTTTCAGGGAGATATTCAGGTCCTGTGCTGCTGGGCCACTTTGAGAGGCTCACCACTCACCCTGTGGTGCAGTTACAACTCTTTCCGTAAGACCTTTGTATGGTTGGGGGAAATACGTGGCAGGTGATGTAGGACATACGTGGATCAGAAGTCTTGTCTTTGGTCAGTGGAGGCAGAGGGTCCCAACACTCACTTGGGCCTGGCTCTACTTCAGGCCTCTCTGGCTGGGCCTGCACATGTCCATGTGAGACTGTTGTCTGACATGGATCGTTAGAGCGGGTAGTTAGATGTGCTCTTGCTTCCCCAAGGGAGTTCTTAGTCCAGCTGTGTGTGAGGTATACCTATGCTTGGGGATTAAACTTCAAGATTATATGTACTGAGGAAACAGAGGAAGAAGTGTTTAGAGAACCCATGATATAGGTGTATAATGTGCAGTAAATGGTTTATTTTCTGAAATTGTGGCTTAAATAGCCTTTGACCTTCCTACTTAACACTAGTTCTTTTTGAAACTTATATTCTCCATTACAAGAGTCAGAGGGCTGGTCTCTTTAGTATGACATCTTTTCTATCAAATTTATAATTTTTATTTTAAAGGGAACAAAAGTAAAAACAATTAAAAAGACAGAATTTCAAAATAAGAGGAAATCAACAATGGTTGTTATATTGAATATTGTTATCTTCAAAGTAGTTGTTCAGATTACTAGATATAAGCATGTAAAATTGGTAAAAAAATTAAGCATTAACTGTTCCTTTAAATAAACCAACAGAAATTAGTAGTACAACTATCTTAGCTATCTTGTGTATGTGTGTGTGTGTGTGTGTGTGTGTGTGTGTGTGTATCTTACGATCCTGTTTCTGTATCAAGGTGTTAAATGTTGGTAAAGCCATGTTTCATTTATGATGCATTGGAAAAAAATTTATACACCATGCTTTGCTTACATTTTAGACTATTGTTACTTTATAATGTTCAAGTATCTCACTTTGTAGATATTCTTTATGAGTCTGTGGTGGAAATTGTGATGTAAAAACTTCGTTATTCAATTCAATTAGTTGGTTGTTTAATGCTGTTTTCATGGTCATGACAAAAACACCAAGCTGCAAAAAGGAAATACCTTTACTGTCACGTAGAAATAAATCCCATTTTGAAATAATGTACATGTTGAAATAAAGAATTTAGGTTACTAACTTTAATTCTGGAATTACTATATTTTACTGGTACATAAAAATAATTATTTTTGCTGACAAAGTTCCTTTTGGGAGAGAAAATTTTATACCCTCTGAAGATTGAATCATTGAGTCTGGGGAATAAACCCACAGTAGACAGATCAACAGAGAAAAACCCACTTTAATTATGCACATATGCATAGGGGCCCCACAGAACGCTGAGAGAAGCAGGCTATTGAAAGGAATAGGGTGCGGTGGATCTCTGTTAGAGGTGGTGACGGGCTGGGAGATGAGGGAAGTGCAGATGTCTTCTCAGATTTTACAGATGGAGTCTCAAATAATGGAAGCAGTCTGGAGCAGCCCTCAGAGGAATGGGTGATGGCCTGTGACATTCTGTAGTGTTACCCTAAAGTCTCTTGATACACTGGTAATCCTCCCTGTTTGGTAAACTTCCTTGGGAAGCGATTAGGATTTATCTTTTGGAGGGTTTGTCTTCAGGCAGATAAGGGAACTTCAAAGAAAGCTTCTCCTTCCTGTCTGGAGGGGAAAAAAAAGAGGCAAGAGACCAGGCAGAAGGTCAGGGAGAGCTGGGTTCTGCAGCTGCCTCTGAGGCCCTCCAGTGTCCTTAGTTCAAAGTGCTCATCATGCCCAAGTACCATCCTTTGCGCTGTCTGCTGAGCCCTAACATTCCTGTGAGGCCGATTTTAGTTTTTTCTGTTCCCTACACAAAATTGCCAACTTAGAATAATATTTTTGGGATCTTTTTCCTATATAGGTAAGAAACATGGAAATTTAGCTGCTGTACAATCAATAGTACAATTAATAGAGTACAATTAATAGAGCTCAATTAGTCCTTTTCACTTTTTCAAAAACTGTATTATTAGCATTACTTAAGGGAATGAGCTTTCAAATTACATTCTAGAGAGACTTAATTTTCATGGGCGTTCTTCCACTTTAGGTATGTGTATGCGCTGAAATAATTAGTAGTGCCTCACTAGGATAATACTTGCAGAGTGGCAAGACTTCGCTGTGCCTTGAATAACTGTGCTGAGAAAAAACAGGCACACCCCACTCCCCACCTCTGCTTGTGCTTTGTATTTGGCTCAGTAAGGTACGGCACACATACATGACACGCCACACAGCACAAATGGACGAAAACAGAAATGATGTATTCTCTGCTAAGGAACGATTCAACAGTGACTGCTAAACCTGAACGTAACTTGCTGCCCCAGGTTCATTCCCAACTTATTAGCATCTGAATAATTTTCCCTACTTCTGTCTTAAAACACCTCAGCCTCTCATTCACTAACTTGCTTTAGTTTTTCAGACAATCAAAGGTAAGAGTAAGCAAATCACTATTTAGCTTGACCAGGATTTAAATTCTTACCACCGAAGAAAAACAGCACATCAGAGATTTTTTTTTGAACTTTGAAAAGGAGAAAATTCAAAGGAAGCCTTGGGCCCGGTGAGGAGTGTGTTGTGGTTCATTTCCCGCTGCGTCCCCGGTGACAGTTCTGAACTGCTTTGTCTCTGCTGCAGTCCCGAAATCACACTTCATCCTCTATTCTCACCTCGTATTTCCTCATAGGTCAGGAGCACCTGACGTGCATTCTCTCCATTTTCTTCTCTTCCACCTCAGGCGTTGCTCTTACTCTTTTCCCTCTACCAGATAGAAGTAGTCACAGTCTAAATAGAAATACGGGCACTTTGCTTCTGCTGCGCACTTTGCAAGATGAAGAACACTTACGTATTTTCTCTTGTTAATTAGTAAGGTTCTTTTCAGTCTAAAGGAGGAAAATGATTGTGAATTGATCAAAGAATAAAAGCACTATGCAGTGCATTAATTTAGCATTAATTTGAGTTAATTTTTCTTAATGGAATGGGTTTGGTTTAAAAGGAGGCAGCAGAATTTGAGAGGATTTGGTAAAGAGCAACAGAAAAAATGAAAAGAATATAGTGTAATGTGGGCACTACGGATGGCATTGAAAAAGTTTGGGCCACTGTCTTCATAAAATTCAGTAGGATGATTACTTCCTTGTGACTCCCTCAGGTGTATGAAGTATAATGATAAGAATTATGACTTACCTTCTCAAAAATCTACTGAAGAAACTGGGTTCTAACTGGAGCATCAGAGGTTAATGATACTTTGTGAACTAAAGGGACTATTAAATACTGCAGTAGACTACCAAAGGAGGAGGTGGAATTTTCTTACATCTATTTTTGTTTGCTTGTTTGTTGAGACAGGGTCTCACTATGCAGTTCAGGCTGGCCTTGAGCTCACTGTGTAGCCCAGGCTGGCCTGGAACTTGTGGCATTCCTCCTGTCTCTGCTTCCCAAGTGCTGGGTTACGAGCGTGGGCTACCATGCTTGGCTACATTTGTCTTTTCTTACAGGTAGATGGCCTGATGACCTGCTGGACACTGCCACTTTGTAACATCTGATCATGAAACATCATGTAAAGTACTTCTTTTTCTCTTCTGTTGTATTTAAATTCCTTCTTCATATGCAGATTTGGGGAGATTTTTTTTGTAGAGTAAATGACCGGGTAATATAGTTGGCTTGAGTCCAGATGGTGCTCTGTGGCACCAGCTGCTTTTCATTTGTGACGAACCTCTCCTCTTGATCTTAGTCAAAAGGCCGAGAGATAATGCTGTTGGCTTCTCAGTTTCTTCTTTTCTAAACAGTTTTCCATTGCTTGTTTATAAAATTCTTTAGCCTTTAACGAAATTAGACCAGCGTTAAAAGACTACAGATCCTCAAACAAAAAGCAGAATTTCTTCAGAATTATTCTCTGATGTTTATATCCACCTTGGGTGATAAAGTTTGCTTTCCTGGCTACATCTCAGAAAAACTGACCTGCAGCCACCTGTGATTGTGGAGTCAAATGTATCATGGTATATGCAACTGAAAGCCTTTTGTATGTCTCCATTGTGCTGGCGCCTCTCCCAGATGTGTGGATTTCCATAGTGGTGTGACTGAGGGCAGTGGAGAGGGACCTGTTAAGAGTCCTCAGGTGTTCTGTTACACACACTAAGGTTGAACACAGCCAAGAGTTACTTCACATTTACCTTCATGGGGCTTAGGATTGTTCTAGCCCCAAGATTAAAGTCACAGTGCCATCACCTTGCGTTGTCATTGATGGCTTTGCACTGCTGTAGTATACATGAGTAAATTATATCAGTAGGAACTGTTAAGTGAGTTTGAGGGGAACAGATATTTAAGAGTACCCTTTTATGCGAGTTCTGTGTTAATTATGGGCAGTCTTCAGTGACAATTCCCCCTTAGTTATCTTTGTTTGACTCACTTTAAACCTTTTTTAAAAAATGTATTTCTTGAGTGATAAAAGCTTCAGTTCTCCTATTTTAAAGGAATTCATTGTTTCTTCACAGTAAAGAATGTTCCCAATCCTGTTTTGTTGTAAATATAGTAGAGTGCCCTTTCCGAGGTGCTGGCTGAGACCCAGAGTCCATTCTGAATGTACTTTCTCTTAGGCTACCTTTACTGAAACTGGGGAGATTGTGAGGGGTTTTCTCTGCCTCACCAGGTTATGTTAAGCTCCCTGTGTTTCGTGTGAATTTGCAGTGGCATTTGCGAGCTGTGGAGATGAATTCACTGGGGACGACTGACCCTCTGCATTGTGGTTTGAGGCACACTTTTTTGGGGCAGATGATTCTATGAGGGCTTTGAAGTTGGAAATATTCTGTGGAAAGTGGATGAAGGTTTATTAAAAAAGTATGCTGTTGGCGAAATAGAGCAAACTGTCAGTACAAAAGACTGCTGCTTAATAAATATTTCTTGTTTTTCCTAAGATAGAATGTACTTTTATTTGTATGATTAAACTAGAATAATACTTCAATTACGTTTTCCCACGTTGAATATTTATTTTAAAAAGAAACAGCTCTTTATAAAAAGGACTTCATTTATTTTTAATTTCTCATCTAATTTCACTTAAAGCAAAATGTACATTAAATGATACATAAACTATAATACTGTGTAATACAAATATTACCATTTCTTCATGACTAAGAAAAATTCACAAGCATTTTTCTTGTTTGCCTACATTAAGTCTAGTTTATGGCTTCTATATTGTATATGTCATATATTTATGGCTTCTTATGTTGTAACCCATAAAAATTATCTGATTGATAGCTTTAAAATGAACAGGGTTGTTCTTATTCCCAGAGCGCCAACTGAAGAACTTGGATGTGAAATATCAGTGCTGTGTGGTAGAGGAAATAATAAAGGCACTATTTTGTTGGCGTTGTGCAGAAGAATGTAGTTTGAGAAGTAAGGAAAGAGTTCCTGGAGACATGAAAGCGTACAGTTTTTGAAACTGTAACAGCTTTTTAAAAATTGTTTTATTTTATTGATGTAAGAATATAGTTACTTGAAATGCAGCCTTTCTACAAATGTATAAATACTAAAAGTAAGCTCGAATCATGCCATTCTAAATAGGCCTGTACAATGTTTTAAACAGTTGGCACATGAATCCAGAAAGCAAAAAAACCCCAAACAAATGGGCACAAGGGTAAATCTGGTCCAGTTGTCAGACTCTGGGCTTACGTGTGATCATTTGGTGCTTGGGTTTATCATCTCAAGCTGAGACCTTGCTGGAAAGAGACCTTACAGGAGGGTACAGAAGGCCATATGTGGAATTCAACTTGTAGTCTGTTCTCAACCTTAGACATTACTGTTTTTTAATTTTGGGGATTAAGACCAAGTGGAATAATTCTAATTTATTTATTTTGGGGAGGCAGTGTCAATTTCTATGTCTCAATGATGAACCACTAATTTGGGAAGAGCTTAGTTGTAAAAGAATAATTTCTTTTTTAATTTTAATAAGCTGGATTTTTTACAGCAGTTTTAGAATCCTAGCAAAATTGAGTGAAAAAGAGTAGAGAGTTTCTGTATATCCTCTACTGCACATCTCTCCTTACCTCCATTTGCCGACAGTCACCGTCCTGTATCAGAGTGGCACTTTGTTTGGTACAATCAGTGAAGCTACACAACACCAAGATCCAAAGTCAGTAGTGGATATCAGGGTTCTCGGTTGGTGGTGTACATGCTGTGGACTAGGACAAAGGTGCAGATGAGCTGCCTACCCTGATATTCTATGGAGCAGTCCCTGCCCTACAGGTCCTCTGTGTTCTCTTCTTTCCTTCCGCCCCTTAACCGTCTGTAACCGCTGACCCTTTCAGTGTCCCCTTATTCTGCCTTTTCCACGGTGTTTTCGAGTTGGAATCATATATGTGTGTAAGTTTTCTTCCGGTGTTTTCTTGGCTTGGTAGCTCATTTCTTACTTAGCTCTGATTAACGTTCTGTTGTCTGGGTGTATCGCTTTTTATCATTTACCTATGGAAGAACATCCTGGTTGCTTTCAAGTTTTGGCAGTTCTGCATGAAACTGATAAAAACCTCCATGTGCAGATTTTTGTGTACATACGACATTTCAGTTCATTTGTATAAACATGGAGCATGATTGCTGGATCATATGGCAACAGTATATTTGGTTTTGTAAGGAACCGCCAAATACTCTTCCTGAGTGGCTCTACCAGCAATGAATGGGAGTTGCTATTGCTCAAAAGCATTTGGTGGTGTCAGTATTTTGGCTCTTGGCCATGGTTACATGTGTCGTGTAGTGGTATCACATTGTTTCATTTGCGTTTCCTGATGACATATGATGTGGAGCATCTTTTCTTCTGCTTTTTAACCATCTGTAGACCTTCTTTAGTGAGGGGTCTGTTCAGTTTTTAAACATTTATTTTTGTTTTAAAAATCAAGTTATGTGCTTTTGTATTATTGATTTTTAAGAGGTTTCTTAGCCAGGTGTGGTGGTACACATCTGTAATCCTAGCACTTGGAAAGCTGAGGAAAACAGGTCACAAATTCAAGCCCAGCCTGGGTAATTTAGCAGCTTAATGAGACCCTATTTCAAAAAGGGGGAGGGGCTGGGAATGTAATATAGTGTGAACGCAAGGCCCTGGGTTTAGTCTGTAATACTGAAAAAAAAGTGTGTGTTTAAATTCAGATAACTGTTTTATTAGATATAATTTCTGCAGATATTTCCATCTAGATGATGGATTTTCATTTTTCTTTCTTTTTTTTCCTGGTATTGGGGATCGAACTCAGGACCCTGCGCTTTCCAGGCAGGTGCTTATTCCACTGAGCTATATCCCCAGCCCCGGATTTTCATTTTTTTCATTCATTAGTTGTTTTCCATGGTCTGTGCTTTATGTTGTATCTAAACAGTTATTGCCATACCTAAGGTCATCCAGGTTTTCTTTCCTCTTATCCTGTAGATACTTCACACTTTTTTGTGTCACCTTTAGCTCTATATTTTAATCTTTGTGAAGAGTGTAAGGTCTGTGTCTCCATTTTTTTTTTTAACCTACTGATATTAGCTGTTTCAGCACCATTTATTAAAAATCCACTCTTGTATTCCTTCTTGATAAAATACCAGTTGTATGTGCTCTCCATTCTGTTCCATTGATCCAGTGTCTGTTCTTCCATTAACAGCATGGCTTCCTGGTAAGTTTTACTGTAAGTCTTGCAGTTGGGTAGTGTTATTGTTCTCCTTTAATAATATTTGGTTATTCTGTGTTCTTGTCAGAAATGAACTTTAGAATCAGTTTGTTGATAACTCCAAAACAAAGCAAAACCTTTCTGAGTGTGTCAGATCTAGAGATGAAGTTGGGAAGAACTGATACCTTTAGATATAAGATGTTAAGTGACGAATTTTGGTTGAACGGTAGTATGAAAGTTATTTCAACCAAAGAGAGTAGCATGAGTAAATTCACTTCATTGTGGGAAAATATTTGTGGAGCTCTCGGGTTTGGTATTACTGGAACATACATTATTCACAGATAGAATATAAAACTGGAAAAGAAATTGGAAATCCAATTACTGAAGACTATTTATGTCAAAACAGAGTTTTCAGCAGTGGCCCTGTTACTTATTGAACATCTGCACAAACAGATTCATGTTGTGTTCATGGCCTTTCTCCATTATAAAAGAATGATCAGTAAGTAAAGAGTTTAATGTCAGAGATGCTTATGAACTGGCTTGAAATCTAGGATGAGTGTTTTGCCATACTGGTAACGTATTAACTGGAACAAGGCAATAAAGAGAGACTGGGCAAGCTAGGAACTTACCTCAGTCACTCAAAGAAGAAATTACAATGGCTGGATGTAAGAAAACCACGCGGATGGAGGAAGTAGATATATTGAAGGGTGAGTTACAAGGTATAATACAAGTCTAATGGTTAGAAATTAGGAATTAAGAGTCTCACTCAGGTTTCTGGCTTGGGAAAAATGCCAGTGTTGTTGGCATACTGCAAGAAAAGGAATACAAGCAAAAAAAAAAAAATCAAGATATAGGGGCTTACAGTGAGTTTCATTACAGATGTGGTGAGTTTTAGGCACTTAAGAGCTACAGGGTTTTGACTTGGACATATCCCTCATTTGGAAAGCTGAGGTGAGGTGGTACTGACCAGTACTGTAATAGTGATAATTCTTTATGTGGGCTTGGTAAGCTAGCTATTCTATCATTTCACCTTATAACACCCTTGGTGGGAAGGTTTCTATGGGAATCTTTATTTTTACAGGTTTGAAAATGGAGATTTTGACAGATTGAATTATTTCTCCCAGAGTTCAAAGCTAGTATGTATAGTTGAGATTAAAATTCAGGTCTTTTTGACTTACAAACTCATTCTCTTTGAATAGTGTACTGAGCTTCCTTTCTAGGCACAAGAATAATTAATATTTATGTCCTAGACCTGACCCATTATTTGTTACTGACTCTGATTATAACCCAGTCTCTGGCTTCTGCCCTGGAATGCATTTTTAAGTTAAAACTTAATTACATCTGCTGCTTTGCCTTGTTATCCCTTTCTTGTCTTGTATTCCATCCTGTTTTCTGATTGACTCTCTTTGTGAATTTAAGAATCTCCAGCTTTCTTCTCTAAAAAGTCTGTTAGCATTTTAAGAAGTATCCTTTTCCTGCACAAGTTTTATAACAGATACCAGCAGCTTACACTCTATATTACAAAGTATTTATAACTTTCATGTAAAAATAATCATGAAAGAAGATTCTATTTGAAGCATGGTATAAAGGAAAATAAAGAATGACTGAGAGCCAGTCTCATACCTTACATCAGCTCTGCTTTTGCACAGAACCTCAGGAGAGATGTACCAGTGACTCCTAACCTGAATGTGGGTGGAAGATAATTTTAAAAGTTCTCTAAATCCCAATGTTGACTGTAGGTTGAATTCATTATATATGGCTTATATTATGTTGCTGTTTTCTATATCTATGAAGAACATTCCAATAAACTGAATGTACTTACATAGTTATCAAATTCATAGAAACTGTTAAGTTCAATATAGCCCCCATCAGTCTGCTGATACAAAAACTTTATATGCTATCAAGTAAAATTGTGTATTTGAAAATAAATGTCCAGACTCTTGCCACAGGATTGTAGGGTTTAGAAAACACATGTAGCCACTTTCAGGGCTATTGTAGTTTGGAAGAGAAGTTTGAGTCTTTGCTGAAAATGTCTCTTTGGTCTGATGCCCCCTTGATGATCACATCTTTGACTTTTTTAGCTATGCATAACTTTTTCCTTTGGATCTGCCTTCTTATTTCTGTTAAGCTTCTCTTAGAAAACTTCTTATATAGTTTATCTTGCGTGTTCACCTAATTTACAATGTTATCTTTCCTGTGAGCCCTGCTCACTGACTTTCAGGTTCAGAGTTTTTCTGGAATTGCTTTGATGGCCTCCTGCTTTAAGCATGGCCCTTTCCACCTCTGTTTTCATTGAACTGTTTCCATTTCACTACCTCGGTATTAATAGTTTGAGTACATCGTAGTCAGTCTCATCTTACTGACCCGAATTCTGTTAGCTTTAAAAGAAGTCAGATTCTTTCTGAAAGATTGGAAATGAAGCATTTGTGACTGACTCAAGGCAATAGCAGTTCATAAAAATAAGAGAAAAGCTTTCTTTATAGAAAAGATGAAATTTTCAGTTCTGAAAATTCTTCGTTGAGACATTTTCTGTAGGCGCCAGAATCCATAGAACCCTGCATAGATTTTAATTGGCCTAATTGTTTTGTTTGCCTCTTTGCATTTATAGTGTCATCAGCACACGGAAGAACCTTCTTTGGTAAATGTTTGTCAGAGTGTGCTGTTTGCTGATGATGGACAGTGTCCTATTTTTATTGAAGAAACCTGTTTGGCTGCTGCATTGCTTCTTGCATGAAAGACAGTGAGCTTATGTTTTCTTGGTGAAGATAGGAGAAGGTTGGCTAATGGCTTTTAATATTTGATAAATAGCTAAATTAAAAGCATGAAAGTGAATAATACCATTTCCGTAAAATCTAGAAACTCACTTAAGGCTAGCTAGTTGTTGAGCACATCATGCAATCTATGTTTCAGTTATTTCATTTTCTCTTTGTTCATTTTCTATTGAATATAGTTGGGCCAGTAAAATTTTGATGTCAGTGAAGTAGTACTTAAACTTCCACGGCAATTTTTCGACGTTGATGGCATTAATATAGTTACTTTATATTTTTGCTATGTAGCGTCCACTTTTTTGATAGTATTATGTTGTATATAATTTGCTAAGTTTGGCGTTTGTTTTTGATCCTCAAACTATGCGTGTGTGAAACAGTAAGGATGGAGACATATTTTAGTCCTTATGTCACAGAATTTAAAAGCATTAAGTCATTGAATGTCCCTCTTCCTGCGGGGTATCTCTGAATGTGTGTTCTGTCGTTGCTTCCTCTTTTCTCTGAAGTCTCATTTTTCTTCTATGTTCAGTCTTAGTTATTGGCACCAACCAACAATCAGGAACTTCAGACAGCAGTCTTAAGGGCACTCCCAGTTTTCTTTTCCTCCACTGTCCGTCTGAAGGGACCGCGGACCCTAAGCCTGCAGTATGTCTTCTTACCTCCGTTTCCTTCTGTGTCACTGGGCCTGCTGTGTGTCCAGGTCTCCTCATTGCTACTCGGGAAATGCACGGAAGCCTGCAGATGGCTTGCTCTAGTCTCCCCTGTCTGACTCGTCACTGACCAAGCCCCCAAAGGGGGGGCGCTGCTTCCTCCATCATCGCTCATTCAGATGCTCTGGTTGATGTGAAGGGCGCACAGAATGATGAGTTTTCACAAATCAAACCTGAGGGAGAGGGCTGCAAACGGGTTATTGCTTACACCAGTAGGACACTGGTTTGCACTTGTCATTGTTTTACAGAGCAGAGGGAATGGAAAGTGGAGTGCATGTGGAACTTCAGCCTCGCACTGAGGAAGAATGTTTAAGTTTTGGGGAAAACTTAAACACACAGTAAATATTCTAGAAAATTCAAGGTTTTAGCCGGGCATGGTGGTGCATGCCATAATCCCAGCACTCAGGAGGTTGAAGATAGGAGGATTGTTGCAAGTTCAAGGCCAGCCTGAACTGCATAGTGAGACCCTGTCTCAAAAAGACCAAAAAAAAAAAAATTCAAGTTTTTAAGACTTGTCAAGACCAATGAAGATAGAAATACTGTTTTTAAAAGAGACAGAATTATTAAAAACTGCGTAGAAAGGCTAATTGTAGGTATAACTGTACTTTTAAACCATCGAGAAAGGGGGTGGTAGTAGAATCCAGGACTCACTTTTTGGAGGCATCTCTTAACTATGCCACTTCAGCCCAGAATCTGAACCACACGTCATGTGGTTCTGTACGCTGGTCTGTAGTGTAGTCCTAGGATTTTCCCCCATGTAGGTTCTGACTAAATGCCCTGACTTCACTTTGGAAGCCTCATTAGCAGCCTATTTGCACAGTAGGTAGTAACCTGGAGAAAGGAAATTCTGTGCATTGGAAAACCCATCAAAAAATACATCAGACACTGCTTTTCAGAAGTGCAGGCAGTTCAGCTCACATAGACATATTGAGGATAGGGAAACCCAGAAGGCTGATCGCAAAACAACGTGTGGTCTAAAATGGTAGAAAAGAGTGTAAAAACACCTAAAATATGTATGCTTATGTTGGCTATGTGGAGGTACGTGACATTTTAGAATGGATACGTTGATCTTGTAAGAGTATTTCACTTTCCCAGATGGTTTCTCGCTATGTGTTAGATTTACATCCATATATTTATCCGTATATCCTTATCATATGTTGCTCTAAACAAGGGTGACCATTTAATTGAGAATGAAAGGAAGTACTAATATAAATTGTACCAGAAGAACAGGAGTAGCAGTCATGACCTAGGTAAATTATTGGGTGTGGTTACGTGAACTGCAAGGCCTATGGGTCCTCATTCCTGGTCTCTGCTGGCCTCTCCCATATAACTGCCACTTTCCCCAAAAGTCACACTGGTCTTGTTCCTCTACTTTAGCTGGTCTAGCTTTATACTTGTCTTATATGTTCATATGTTTTCTTCCTTCTACTGAAATGCTTTGATCACTCCCGCTCCAAACACAGTTAACTACGTGTCTTTCAGGTCTTGGCCCAATATTGTGTCATTCGTGAGGTTTTCCCTGCCTACCTACATGTGCCCTTCTTCCCCCCAACACACCAGCAACCTTTGTTTATCATAAGTCAACGCTATTTGAATTTCTTGATGCTTTTTGATTTTTTTAGGCAGAATCTTGCTATATAATTCAGGCTGGTTTTCAATTTAATGTGTAACCTGGCCTGGTCTTGACAGCAGTCATCCTGGCTCTGCCTCCTGAGTGCTGGGATTACAGGAGTGCACCACCATATCTAGCTCAATTTTTATGCATATTTATTTACTTACTAATTTTTCTCCTAAAACAAAAGCATGGACTATGTTTGTCTTGTTCATTACCTACCTTACTTCAGTGCCTGGTTTGTAGGATTCCAAAATATTTATTGAATGTAAAAGCAAGTTGCTGATTACAACTTCAATAGCCAGTTACCGGTGAATTACATGTTGTTAAAAACAAAAGTTGTCCTTGGGGAAATCCTTGGTGTAGAAGGTTGAGGGATCTGAGGCCTACTCTCCAAGCCCTGCTGTTAATCCTTGCTCAGAAACATCTCCAATTTCCTTTTTATTGAGACAACTTAATGCCTAACTGTAGTGTTACCCAGTGTTTCCTAGATGACTGCCTTAATGTTTAGCACATTTATTTTTCTCATCCGGCTTATCAGAGGCACATTAGTTTTCTTTAAAAAGAATATTGACCAATAAACTTCAGTCTTGGCCTGGGGATATAGCTCAGTGGAATAAGCACCTGCCTAGCAAGCGCAGGGTCCTGAGTTCAATCCCCAGTACCGCCAAAAAAAAAAAAAAAAAAAAAAAAAAAACCAAAATGGAATAAACTTCAGTCTTTCCCCATACCCTGCCTTTTCAAGCCTAACCATCTTCATTTTCAGGCCTAGCTTTTGGGGCCTTGAAAGGCAAATGTGTTGATTCTGAGTCATGTTTCTTAATAGTGTCCTCATTTATGTGTTTTTTCCTGTTTTCTCATTTACTTCAGAGTGCCCTTCTTCTTTGTCCTCTAGAAAGCTTTCCCTTATAGTCTTTCATTTGCTCTCAACACATTTTAAATAGTAACTTGCATCTGCTTTTCTGTTACATTGTACTCATATTTCCACTTCTACTCATTGAGTAGCTACTACCATGGTTTAAGAGTAATCCACTGAGTATTTTGAAAAGATCAATACAAAGCAACCCAAAGTAGGCGTTAATGCAGTTCTTTGCTAACAGACTGTTGTTTATATTTTTATTGTAAAAATTAAAAAGGTTTCAAAAGACATGAGCAATGTCACATACGTCTTTTCACTTGTATGTACCGATAGCAATATTTAAATTACCTGTTTAAATTTTTAAATATTAGTGTATTGGCATATGTGTGTAGTGGGTAGTGTTTACCTTCCTTTTGTGCAGCTGGTGCATGTGTGTAACACATCTCAGTTCCTTCTTCTTCCCAGCTTTTATCCTGTCCCCCTCACCCCTCCCTCCTGCCATCTCTTGATTCCTCTTCCCCTTGAGACTGATCTGTTCCCCACTTCCTGTTATCTTACATTCTACGCTTTGTCCTTGCTCTGGGTTTCTTGTAAAAGAGAATGTGACATTTAGGCCTGTGTGTCAGATTTAGTTCACTCAGCATTACGGCCTCAAGGTGCCTCCAGTTTCCTACACATGATTCAAGTCTTTAGGATAGAGAATTGCTCCATGTAATTCTCTATCATAAATAACATGTATCAGTAACACACTTTTAATCCATTCATCTGTGCATGGACACATGGGCCACTTCCACAAATTAGCTACTGTCAATTGTGCTGCTGTAAACATAAGTATGCATATATCACTGTAATATGTATGTAACTCTCTTGGGAAAATAACTAGAAGGGGAACAGCTGGGTAAAATGGAATTTCTAGCTTTAGTTCTTTGAGAAATCTTATGGGTTTCCATAGTGGTTATACTAGTTTACATTCCTACCATAAATGTAGGTGGGTTACTCATTTGATCCAGAGTCTTGTCAACCTTTGTTATTACTTGATTTCTTGATGATGACCATTCTTTCTGTGGTAAGGTGGAATATGTTGTTTGAACTTGCATTTTGCTAATGACCAGTGATGTGGAACATTTCTTCATTGTATTTATCGGCCGTGTGTGCTCCCTCTTCTGTGAACTGTTCGTTTTGTCAGCCCATTTTTAAACTGGGGCTTTTATTTGGGGAAGTTTCTAATTTTTTGAGTTCTTTATATCTTCTAGATGTTGGAATATCTGCCAGACTTTTTCCTCATTTTATAGGTTGTCTTTTCACACTATTAGTTGTCTCTTTTGCTGTGTGGAAGCTTTTTAAGTTTAATGTGATCCTGATTCTTGGAAATATTTCCTGTACAACTGTGGTTCTATCCAGAGTGTCTTTGCTTTGCCTGTGACTTCAAGAATTTTACTTATCTTCTAACAGGTCAAGTATCTCAAGTTTAACATTTGATCCATTTTTAGTTGAGTACATAGTGAGAGATACAGGTCTAGATTCAGTCTTCTGCATGTGGATAGCCAGTTTTCTCAGTACCAATTTTTAGTAAAGAGGCTATCTTACTTCTAGTGTGTGTTTTTGGTTGCTTTATCAAAGATCAAATAGTTGAATATACTTGGAATTTTTTCTACATCCTCTCTTCTGTTCTGTTGAGCCTCATGGGTGTTTTTGTGCCAGTACTGCACTGTTCTTATCACTGTAGCTTTATCATATAATTTAACATCAAGGATTGTGTGATTGTGATGCCTCCTACTTTGCTCATGATGGCTCCTACTTTGCTCTTTGTACCCAAGATTGCTTGTGCTGATCTGGTTTCTTCTAACTCCATATGAATTTTAGGATTGTTTTCTTTAGTTCTGTGAAGAAAAGTGTTGAAATTTTGATTGGGATTGCCTTAAGTTATGTATTACCAATTTTTCAAACATGGCCATTTTGACTATGTTCTACTTATCCAGAAACAGAGGATATTTTTCTGTTTCTGAGTGCATTTCCTTTTTAAGAGTCCTGTAGCTTTTCCTTGTAAAGGTCTTTTACTTCCTTAGTTAATTCCCAAGTATTTAATTTTTCTTGATGCTATTGTGAATGACACTTATGCCCTTATTTGTCAGTGGGTTTGTTATTAGTTAACAGAAATGCTATTGCTTTCGGTATGTTGATTTTATGTCTTGCTACATTACTGAATTAGGTTATTCTAAGAGTGATTTGGTGGACCTTTTTGGATCTTCTATGTAGAGGATCATGTCATCTGCAAATCATGCTAATTTGATTTCTTTCCTATACATGTCTCTTTTATTTCTTTTCCTTGCCTAATTGTTCTGCTAATGTTTTGAGTACTGTGTTGAACAGAAGTGATAGTAATGGACCTCTTTGTCTTGTTTCCAGTTCTTGTTTCTGATTTTAGAGAGAGAGCTTTCATCCCTCCCCCTGTTTAATATGGTGTTGGCAATGTTTTTCATAAATGGCTTTTACTTGATTGAAATAGGGTGCTTCTAGTCCTAGTTTCTAAAGTGTTTTTATTGTGAAGGGGTGTTCGATGTTGTTAGAGGCTTTTTCTGATCATGTGATTTTTGTTCATGTTCTTTCTCTATTAACTTTTATTGATTTGTGTATGTTGAAGCATCCTCGCTTTTCTGGGAGGAGGCCTACTTGGTCATGATACCTGGTTGTTTTGATAATTTGTTGCATTCTGTTTACCAAAGTCTTATTGAGGATTTTTGCATATAGATTCACAGAAGGTTGGTCTATAGTTCACTTTTTTGGTTGGATCCTTGTCTGGTTTTGGAGGCCAGGTAATGGCAGCCCGCAGGAATGACTTTGAGAGTACTCCTTCTCTTTCAATTTCATTAGAAAAGCTTGAATAGTATTGGTGTTCGAATGTCCCAGAAAAAAATTTTTTTTTTTTTCCGGGACCGGGGATCGAACTCAGGGCCTTAGTGCTTAGCGGCAAGCACTTACCCCACTGAGTTGTACCTCCAGCCCCTGTCCCAGAAAATTTTGTAGAATTCAGCAGTGAACCCATCTAGACCTAGCTTTCCTTATTAGTTCAATAGGTTATTATTTATTACTACTTTAAACTTGTTGCTTGTTACTGGATTGTTCAGGACTTAAAAATCTTATTTCAATTTTGGTAATTTGTGCATTTCTAGGAATCTATCCATTTAATCTGAATTTTACTAGTTGACATATAGGTTTATGAAATAGCTGTTAATATTTATTTCTGCTGTATCCATTGTGATTTCACTTTTTAATTTGTAATTGATTTTGAGTCTTTTTTCTCCTTTGTTTTGTTGATTCTTTCAAAGAACCGATTCTTAAATTAATTGGTTGTCTATTCTTTCTTTTGGTCTCAATTTCACTGATTTCTGTTCAGATCTGTATATAGTTTCCTTCCTCATATTAGCTTTGGGTTTGGATTATTCTTGTCTCTCTAGGACTTTTTTTTTTTAAAGATAGGTTCTCACTATATAGTCCAGGCTGGCCTTCAATTCTGTGTAGCCCAGACTTGCCTTGCACTCAGGGTGTTCCTCCTGCCTCAGCCACCTGAGTTACTGGGATTACAGGTGTGCATTTCAAGGACCTTGAGGTGCACCATTACTTTATTTATATGAGCTTATTCTGCGTTTATGATGTGAGCATTCATAACTATAACCTCACCTTTTAGAGCTGCTTTCATTGTGTCCCATAAGCTTTGATATGTTATATTATCATTTAATACTAGAAACTGTCTCATTTAATACTAGAAACTGTCTTATTTCTTCTTTGACTTCTCTGACTTACTGATTGTATTATTTAATGTGCATATATTTAATTTTTGCAGTTTCTTTTGCCATTGATTTCTATTTGTATTGCACTATAACCTGATATTATGTATAATTTCAGTTCTTACGCATTTACTTAAGTATGCTTTATTTGCTAGGATGTGACCTATTTTGGAGGAAGTTTTATGTGCTATAGAGAAGAATATGTATTCTGCTATTGTTTGGTGGAACACTCTAGATATCTGTTAAGACCTTTTGTGCAAAAGATTGGTTCAACATTGATACTTCTTTGATTCTTTTGTCTGAGTTTTCGGTCTACTATATTTTGATAGTGGCGTTATGAGGTCCCCCAGTATAATTGTACTGATGATTAGCTCATCTTTTATGTCTAGTAGTATTTGTTTTATGTAGTTGTATATGCCCTTACTTGGTGTGTGTGTATGTGTAATTGTTATCTCTACCTGCTGAATTGTTCCCTTAACTTGATTTTGCTGCTTCTCATCAGTTTTGGCCTAACATATTCCCACCAATTTGAACTATTGGTGGTATGTTCATGACCGTCCCATCAGGCAGCAAGGACAATTGGTAGTACAAATGGATCTAATCACTTTTGTCAATGTTTTTACTAATAAAATTAATAAAAGTTTATAAATTATCTGAATCTAATTACATGAATTTGAATAATTAGTACCCAAATGTAAAAATAATACAATTAAATTTATCATAGCACAAGAAATTTATTTCATTAAAAGAAATTTATATTTTAAACATAAAATCAGTGTGCACAAGACATTGTAATGGATTTGCCTTTTTCTGTGCCCACACAGCACTCACTTTTTTCAGGTAATTTTTGTATTACATTCTCTACATAATTTGTATGCATTTTTGCCAGTCTTAAGATTGTATAAATATTTTGAGCAATTTGCACCAGTGGCATTTCCTCCCAAGTTAATAGTTTATCAGTAATTAATTCCCTGAATTTTAACATGGAACTCTTATTAGTACTCCTCTGCTAGTTAATATAATCAATTTTAATTGCTGTACCATAAATTAGCTGTTACAATTTTTGTATCATTTTAATGTCTTGAAGAGCTGTAATGTGATGGCAACTAGTCTACTAAATTAATGCCTTTTTTGCATTACTATAATCAAAGACAAGATCAGGTTTTATGTTTTTAGGTTTTCTTTCAATCAGTGTACATGTATGATTTTTATAAGTTGTTAACATACAAATGATTCTTTTTTTTTTTTTGCGGTACTGGGGATCGAACTCAGGACCCTGCGCTTGCTAGGCAAGCACTTATTCCACTGAGCTATATCCCCAGCCCCTCACAAATGATTCTTGTATCAGTACATTTCACTTATTTTATACCAGAATGATTTTCATAGTTTATAATTTTGCCATATTCTTCCTTTGTCTTTGCTTGCAGTGGTAAAACTTTTCACTTTGCCTGTACTCTGCTGCAAAAATACATTTCTTATTATCAAATGTGTGGTCTTATGGGTATACTTGAATAGTAACTATCTGCATAGAACATGAAGTGTTCCAATAACAACCCATTCATTAATTTCAGATCAGTATCATAAGAATGACAGTGCATTAGAAGGACTGCCTTTTTTGTCATAGACATATAAATGATAGGTATAACCATCAGGCAAACATTACTTACATAATTTAACCATATTTGTGCCATTTTCCTTTGATATAGTGCCAAAAACTCAGATGTCCTCACCATAAAATTATTTTCATCTTATCATTATATTCTTGAATGTATTAATAATTTCTTTCACAACTTTTCCAAATTTATCAAAGGAACTCATGCTTCTATATGTAGTATTATCAGAGAAAATAGTTCAGAATAGCCAAAATAATAATTATATTGCATGTCATTCTTTAAATGTCCATTGGCAAACATAATATTCTCACACCAGGACCATCTAATATCTGGTAGTAGTACTATCCTCATAATTAATTACATACTTATAAAACTTTCATATTGCTAATTGTAAGATTCCCAGTATTGCTGATGTTTTCTTCTTTTTGCACTCAGGCTGTATTGTATGGCATATCTGTTTCTTCAATTAGAATCTTCGTATATTATCAGAGATGATGAATAATTTCTATAATGCAAAAATATCACTGCAGCAATATTTATTATAAGGTCCATGTTTGACTGTTCCATGTGCTCCTGTTCTATCGTGTTTCTTTATATTACCAGCTGCCACTCTTCCTCTTGATCGTCTACATTCATAACCAGATATGCACTATGTTCATTAAATGTATTGGCCCCAAGATTATATTTGTCTAATTCTAATGCATCTTTATCTGAAGTGTAGTAGATAGGTCATGAACTTTTCCTCTGATGAGATATAATTACAGATTCATGTAATGAATCATTTTCTATGCTTGACACTATAATGGGGCAAATTTTCAAAATTGAAATACTATTAAAATTAAAAATTTTTATAATACAAATATATGCATGCAAAAGTATATTATTACTTACAAATGAAAATGAGAAGAACCCTCAAGAAACAAGAGAATATTAAAAAACTACCACTGAGTTTAATAATAATGTAGCCCTGATAAAATTGACTGTTTTTGTTTTAATGTCCCGTATTAATGAAAAAGTGTATACAGGCTAAAATATAACTTGATGATTGAATTCAGATCAGAGCCACTTGGCAGCAAGACATAGGAATTAAATCAGAGCCACCAGGCAGTGAGACATAGGAATTATGGCTTATAGTAAAGATGTTAAAGTCTGTTTTTTCTGAAAAAAGGATAGATACTTCTGCTTGTTTTTGCATGAAATATTGTTTTCAGTCCTGTCATTTTTTTCATCTGCAAGTTTCTTTTTGGGTTGTATGTGTTTCTTATGTAGAGCATACCACTGGATTCTCTTCTAGCATTGATCCATTCTGCAAATCTGTGTCTTTTGGTTAAGGAATTGAGACCATTGAAATAGAGAGGGATTAACTGAAAGGCGCTGACTTTTTGCTGTTGGGTTGTTGTCCTGTCCTTGCTCCCCTTAGCCCCCTCTTACCTGAGCGGCCCCTGTCTGGTGTGCTCACTCTGGTGGGGCGTTTTGCCCCATTAGTTTCGCTTTTTCTACCCTTGAAACATTTTTGTGGAGTGCTGATTGGTTGGTCATAAATTTCTTTAGGTGCTTTTTATCATGGAAATAGCTTACGTTTCTATCAGTTTTGAAAAATAGTTTTGCAGGATATAACAGCCTAGATTAGAAATAGTTTTCATTTAGGGCTTGAAATGATTTCATTCCAAGCTGTCCTGGCCTGTAAAGTTTGTGTTAAGAAGGCTGCTATAATTCTAATTACTTTTCTTCTACAAATGCTTTGTTACTTTTCTCTGTTTGCTTTTAAGATACTCTCTTTGTGTTGGACTTCTGGGATTTTGCTTATGATGTATTGTGGGGAGGTTCTTTTCTGATCATGGCTATTTGGGGCTCTATATGCCTTATCTATATGTTAAATTCTTTTACCCTATTTGGAAAGTTTTGTCTTTATTTTAGTAAACAGGCTCTTGTGGTATCTTCTGACTTTTCACTAAATTCATTCATCTTAGATTAGTCTTTGGAGCATCTAGGAGCTTTTGAACTCATGTTTCATGTTTTCTTGTTATTTGTAAGATGACACTCATTAGTTGGTCACTGACGACAGCCCTGTCCTCCAGTTCTGAGACTCGGTCTTCACCATTGGTCACTACTGCTTCCCATATTTTCAGTAGAATTTTTAATCTCTTGAATTTTTATTCGGAGCCATTTTATGGACCCTAATCCTTTTGTGTGCTGTTAGTGCATGTTTTGGATAATTTTGTTTAGCTTTTCTCTTTTTTTATGTCTTCTTCAGATTTGCTAATGATTTTATTTAATTGGCCCCATATCTTATAACTTAAGTTTCTTTGATCTTAACAGTTACCTTACTGAACTGTTTTATTATCTCCCCTAATACCATTTTAGATGATTTAGGTGCGAGGCTTTTGTTCTCCACCCTTCTTATGGCCCATGGATCAGCTTTGGGGCAGTTAGGGGAGTTGGGAATTTTTGAAGGCATTTCGTTGGCTTGTCTTCTCATGTTTCTATTTTTGTTTGTTTACTGTTGAGCTTTGTGGGTTTGTACTGGGAAGTTGCTTGTACCGCCTAATATCTATAGCCCTAGTTAATGTCTAATTTTGAGTTGTATTCTCTGACAATAGCTAACTACTGGCCTTTGCCTCTGTTACAGAATCAGATTGCCTTGGTTTACTTGAGACAAGAGATTGCAGCATGATAGGCCCAATGCTTATTTCTCCTGGAATGGCTACAGTTTTGGTAATGCCCCCTTGCAATCTACATATTGATATTCAGGAAAACCAATTAATAGCAACAGCTATGACACTTAGTTGTAATAAAATCAGCATCAACTGTAGCATTAAATACAAACTAAATATTGACAAACCCTAATGACCAGTAAAACACCAACCTTGTCCATAGAAAAGAAATGTATAATTATCACATGAACACTGAAAGAAACCAAATATTGACTTACTGTTACTGTACAATAACTATGAAATGAAACAATTATTTCTACTAACAGTAGCACAGTATTCAACATCGATAGTGTGAAGTTAACTATTTAGAGATTCACAAAACTTAGTGGTTACACTAGCAAAGTTGGAGGGATTAGGGAACTGGAGAATGAAAAAAGTAAAATTTGAAGAAGTAATTGGATTTGAGCAGGAAGAAAGAAAATTAAGATAGGGAGTCCTATTAACACATTCCCACCAGCTTGAACCACCAGGCCTGCCTGTCCCATTGGGTGGCTTGTACCCCTAGTGTTAGAAGTAGTACAGTCACGCCCTATTGAACAGTCACACATGTACTGCCATAGGCTCAAGATGCCTAGTAGTGAGACACATGAATTACAGCACAATTACGAAGTGTGTTAAGGAGTAAAAGGAAATTAGTAGTGATAGAGAACAGTTGCTGGAGAGAATGAACAAAATAAAGAAGAAATAGCAAAAACAGGAGGTAAGGAAGAGGAAAAATGTTGGAAGGGAAAAAGATACAGGGAGGGAGGAGAAACTAAAAGAAGACAGAAAATAAAATGAGAGAAATACCCCTAACCTTGAAAAAACTCAGGTGGGGAAAGCTAAAGATAATACAAAATAGTAAAAAAAAAAAAAAAAAGTGAGTCAAAGAAACAGTTTGTATGTCCCTGAATGAGTGGTTTCTTTCCATGATCTGTAGTGTTGGGGCCCAGCTGGGCACAGTTCTCTGTGCCTAGATTTAAGGGTCTTCAAGGTCTCTCCTTGCACTAGAGCAGTGATGGCGCACCTTTCAGAACTCTCAGTGATCAAACAGTCCCCTGTGGCATGCGTGCCGTAGCTTCACCACCACTGTGCTGAAGGTCCTGTGCTCATTCTCCTAGTCCGTGATTACCATGGAAGCCGGGGGAAATTAATGGGCATTCTGATCTCTGCTAGGTGAAGGCCACAGGTGGGTTGTTGGATTCAGGATCATAGTCGTGGCTTCTCGTTGCTCCCTCCCCTCCCTGGGTGTTGTCTTTGTACAGGATCGGTCAGTTGGCCAGTCTTCATTGCTGCTGCCCTGTACTATGCTCTTCTGGGGGCAGAGAACCACGCCTCTGTTGCAGGTCTTCTTTCTCATGTGGGGAGAAGGTGCTGTTGTGGATCTACTCTCTTACTTGGAGGGAAGGCCTGCTCCAGGTCTGCTTTCTCATGGGGAGAGCACACCACTCTAGTCTGCTCTCTCACATGGAGAGGGGAGGCCACTGCTGGTCTTCTATCTCTTGGGGTGTGAGAGAGTGTGAGGGGTTTGGATCACTCCAGGTCTATTCTTAAAGTTGGGACTGGGTCGGGAGATGGTTTTCCTACAGGTTTTTCCTTCGGGCTTTTCCATCTGGCTTAGCCTGTCATCTTTCTGCAGTTCACATGGATATTGTGAAGCGTGTCTGATGTGGGGCATCTAGCTTCCCAGCCTGTCCAGTCTGAAGTCAGCTGCTAGTGCTTTGTCTGATGAATCCTTGAAGGTGAGCTGTCGAATCAGCACCATTTCAGTCCATAGTTGGCTGGTTCCAAGGCAGAAGGCAGGGATATGGCAGAAGGGCATAGTGGAATGGAGTTGAATAGTTCATAGTGTCCAGGAAACAGAGTGGACGAAGAATGCCCGCTTGTTAACGTTATGTGTGCATTTTACTTTGTCTAAAGACCGCCTTATCATTGACACTTTTAATACCTGTGAATTTGTGTGCTAGAGAGCTTTAATGGTCCAAGAAGTTCTTATCTAAGCAGTTAAATTGTAATGACAAAATGCAGTGAATTTGGTAATTGCCTCTCTCAATCATTCACTATCCAGAAAACATTTATAGCCCTAGTATTTATGTGGTTTTTGCCCTTCCACCCAAAAATCAACTTAAAAGTTTATGGTCATGGAACAATAATTTCAGTATAATACTAGGATGCCTTGAGCACCATAGCAGATTTTTTTTTCTCTTTATACTGATTATTTCAAACCCCAAAGGTCACACTGTTCAGAGGTTAATGAAGTATAACATTTTTATTAACCACAGCAACCTTATGGTGTTACAAAAAGAGCAGGCTTTTCTTGCCGTATGATTTCCTCCTGCTTATGATATTGCTGCATTTTTTAGTTCGTGAATACTGCATGCATTATTTTACCATGTTCCCTGAAGTTGCTTGGTGATAACCATATTTTCCAGAATTTATGCTAATAACATTTATAGCTGTATACAATATCAATTTACCTCACAAAACTTATTACTGATCTGATTAAACGAAATATTTTAGCAGTTATTTGATTTAGCAGTAGCTCTTAAGAAAAGACATGAATTCACACAGCACTGTATTTTGAAAAGACCAGATATAAAGAATACATGGACTTTTGCTATGAAATTTAGGGAGTGCAATTTTAAATAATCATGTACACCCATGCATGGAGTATTCTACATGTAAGATTTATATATTGATTTCAGATAAGTGTTGATCCTATAATTGTACCTCTGTTCACACATGCTTTTATTTGTGAATAGTTTGGGTTGCAAAATTCTGTTAGGGAAAATTTTGTTTTTGTTTGCAAACTGCATCGAGTGACAAACAGTCATGGCCATCTTTCCTGCACGAACATGAATGTGGCCATCTTTCCCAGAATCGTGGAACAAATTAAGTTCATTAACTGAGGTAACATTGTGCTATAAATGTGATTTATTGCATTTATAAATAATTGAATCTTGATCTTTCTCTATGACACATGTTTTGTTTAGAGACTTTAACTAGAAAAGAAAAAGAATTTATAATTTGAACAAACCCTCATTAGAGAATGTGTTTGCCTTTTATACTGGGTTGGATTTTTACTTTTTTTTTTTTGCTGTTGTTTGTTCCCAAGAAATTCAGTCTTTATACTCCCATAGTTTGAGGAATTTCATATACTCTACTACATCATTCACCCGCAGCTGCTTTGCTAGGCTTCAGATAGTACTATATGAAATTCATTCGTTTTAAATGAGCTCTGACCTTATTTGTTAAATATCTTACTCATTTTCATCTCTTCCAGTTACCCAGTTTTCTACTTGTGACAGAATCTATTTGATCCCTTTTTCCTGTACCTTTTTATTTTATTTTTTATTTTTTCCTGTACCTTTTTAATGTATTACTGAAGAGTAATTATTTGTATTGAACAATTGTTCTTAAATTTGTTTTACTTCCTCCATAATTATTCATTTTGAATTTTAGTTTTAGTTTTTAGTTTTTAGCTTTGGATCACAAAGTTTCAGTGGGGTTTGTTCTGAAATAGAGTGATGGTATTTGTCAGCTAGAGTGATACATAGAATACTAATTTTAAACTTGTCTGAGAAGTAGTAGAAATTCATGGAGAATATTTGAATTGTTTTTTTTTTTTTTTCTTTTTTGTACTGGGAATTGAACTCAGGACCTTGCACTTGCCAACCAGGCACTTGTGCCTGTGAACTACATCCCCAGCAGAACATTTGAAAACATACTCTTAAATCTAGTTTAGTAAGGCTAGAGTGATCCTGGAATCAGTGTTGTAAGTAATGGATAGCAGTGAATTTTCTTCTAAGTGATTGTAGATCATACTTAACGGGCTGGACTGGGGGCTCTTTTGTACCTCTGCATAGTTGCTTCCCTGAGGTCCTGTCTTTAGTTGGACACATTGGCTTATAAGTAGAGAAGCTGGCTTAGGTGAATTAAGATAATTAACTGGTTATTCATAGATCCATCACTAGGTATTAGATGTTACACTTGGGTAAGGCAGAGAGTTAGAAGAATTGTAAGATCTTGTACTTGGAAAAAACAAAAAAGAAGAAAATATGTATCTGGTCTAGAGGACACAGGGTTAGAGTAGAAGAGGCTTGTTTGTGATCATTTGGACCAAGTATGTACCTCAGGGGTGGACATACCTCGGGAGGAAAGGCACCTTTTTGTGGAGTGCTCCGGAGGTACAGACCTTACCTATGATATAAAGGAACAGGTTTGAAATGGAGTTTGTAAGCAATGGCTAGAGAAGAACATGAGTACAGCCAGTGACTTACCTTGGCTTGGCACGGTGGCATGTCCCTGTGTTTCCAGTAGTTGGGAGGGTGAGGCAGGAGGATCACACTTCTGAGCCCATCCTGGGCAGTGTAATAACTTAGTAAGATCCTGTCTCAAAATTATAAATGAATGGATGAGTGGGGATAAACTTACTTCAGGGGCCTAGGCTCAGTTCCCAGTATCAGAAAGAAAGAGAAGAGGGAGGGGAGACAGAGCAGAAGTGGTGAGCGAGGGGGAGGAGGAAAGGCAGGCATATGCTGCTCACGGCCAAAGGAAGGGAATAGTCAAATGTAGAAATTCCCGTAAGAAGTTAGGTATCGGGAATACTAGACGACTGGCTTTACCAAAAGAAAAACAATGCAGATAGGCTGGACAGCCCAGAGGTTCTCATCCCAAAGTAGTAGTTTTCAAATTTTAGTTATTTGTGTAGCATCTCTGATTTTTAAGTTGCAGTTAACCATGCTATTTTTCCCTATTCTTTTATAGATGATATAAAAATGGTTAAAGTAATCAAATGAGGCATAAAATAAGATTATGTTCACAGTCATCTCTGGCTTCAGCCCCTTTTACCTGTTTATAAATAACTGTTCTTGTGCGTTTCTTGTGTGTTCTTTCTTTATTTTTATAGAACTCAAGAGAAATCCTGACTTTTTAATTCATATTTTTCAGAGACTAAGAGAGTACCAAACTGAAGGTTCTCAACTCAAGAGTTCAGAAAGCCTTGAGCTAGCTGACTGTATATTGGTGTCAAGCGCATGTCCCAGAATAGACGGGCTTGATCAGTAAAGATAGTGCTAAGGTTTATGTTCTACTGCATTTTTCCATAGTGTTATTCTGCGAATGTTAGCAGTTGAGATTTTCTCTGAGGTTAAATACAACAACGTTTATATACACTGAGTATGGGTTTTAAGAGAAAAGGAACTGTGTAGTTCAGTATTCTAGCTAGATGAGACCTGAGCTGAATTTTGCTTCTGTTCCTTCATTCCTAGTGTGTGCTTTGAGATTGTCCTTTGAGATTGTGCAGACCTTGCACCCTAATGTAGAACCTCTGTTAATACTTTTGCTCTTGTCTTGTAAGATTGAGAGGGGAGGCAGGAATATTCGAAGATTCTGAAAATGATGGGCCAAAATGTTTTGCCTCTGATGATGAGAGGAGTTAACAATATGGGAGAAGCAACAGACTGAGAGAAATTCATCCGGCAACTTGGCAGTGATGTTGGCAGTGGAAAAACTGATAGAAACTGGAGTTCTCTCTGCCTGCTGCCCCCAGTTCTCCCACATGGCAGGAGGTGATTCTAAGACACAGGCTCTGCAAATGCTGTAGTCTTCCTGGGTCTAATTGGGCTACAACCCTGCCTTTGAGCTATGTAGGAAACCAAAATTCAGTTTCCTGTCTCTGGGTTCTGGCCACACAGTTAAGAGAGGCTGACAGGTATCTGAGTAGGCTGAGTGTCCCCTGTTGACACCTAGGAGAGGTCAGGTTTGGCAGAGGTGGTCTGTAGTTGGGGACTGACACAAACTGAGTGTGTGGAACATAGGGTTGAGGTGCAGGTTAGGAGTTGAGTTTGGACATGGATTAATGAAGGACAGATAAGTAAGAGAAAGGTGAGATGGCTGCGACCCATCACACAGGTCATGTCCTCTTCACCTGTGCCAGGGAAGGGTATACGCTGAGGCACAGTGTTGACATGTATTAGACTGTGGACTCACTCTGGCATGCCATAATTCATGCAGTAGGGCCAGAGGTCCCTAGTTTTCCTCCCAAAAGTCATAATTGGATTTAGATGCTGGCATCATCTACATGAGGTTTCATAACCTTAGAAGTTGGCATTTTTATCTGTCCAAACCTCACTGAGTCAGGTACTTAAAAAAGAGTAGGCAGTATTCCTTAGTTGAGATTTATATCCAATTTCCAAATAGCTTTAATGTAATAAACTTGTACCGTGTGTCAGCAGGTGTACACACATCACCCGAATATACACTTTCAGATTTCAGATTTCAGATACGTTTTCAGAAGTGGGTCGAAGTGTTCATTTAATTCCAGTATCACTTGGATTTTGAATGAACAGTAGTGTAGAAATTGGTATTACTAGTTTGAGGTAGAAAGCCCAGGGAACACTGGGAGCGAGACAAGTGTGACTTGCTAATAGATAATGGGGTGCAGACAGAAGCTTCAGCTTTAGAGATAGAAAATCAAGAAAAAATGTACCACAACAGAATACTAAGGTAATACCAGAATTTAAAAAATCACTTACATTATGAGGGAAGTTCCACTTCCAGACAATCAAAATATCTGGAAATTTCAGGAATCTTTGCCTTCCTGAAATTATGCTCAGCATCAAAACAATGTCACTAATGTGAAGTCTTTTTTTAAAATGGAAATCTTTAGGATGTTTTTAAAAACATGTATAAACTGACATTTATGAAAATGCTAAGTGAATGTGCAGGAATTGCTAGGTGATATTTTAGGAACTGTAGTTTCAAACACTATCATTTATATGCTAACATAATTCTTTAAAAATACTAAGCATCGTTTGTCATTCGTTGAATGATATAAGCTATGTCCCTGTCTTTTACCAACATGATAGAGTAATGTAAGCATTAGCCATGATAGAATAAAACTTTATTAACAAATCACATTGTACCAGAAAATTGCTTGTGAACCAATGTTTTTAAAAATAAAAAGTACACATATTAAGATGGTGAATATAGAATTTGCTTATGATTCCTTAGTGATTTGAACAGACCTGGATTATCACTAAGAGATGTCAGACTGGGATCTCAGATTCTTTTTTAACTCAGCCACTCAGGCAGTTTCATGGAGAGCAGTTCCTCTAGTTCACTCTGCCTGCTAGTTGTTTCAGTTCTCATCTTCCTTGGGCAAGGGCAGCTGTGCAGGTCCTGAAGGTGGAGGAAGACTCCTCTGTGCTGGGACTCGGAGTGAATTAGCTGGCCTTTCAGGGTAAGTAAAGAAATTTGCCCATGAAACTGGCCTTTATTGTATATATTCAGAAACATGTCTCATCCAGTTTTTATGAAAAGCTCACAGCAGTTAACATTTGGAAGGTCTCTAAGCAGGGGGTTACAAACCCCGGCCTCCCCGATTTCCTGTGCATCCCTGTGCCTCAGTGTAAAGGGGAAACTAAAATGCTCTCTTCCTTGTCTTTCCTGCTCCTTCAAGTAGTGGCAGCTTAGGTCATAGATAAGTGATATTTTTCTGTTCATACATAATTATAAATATAAAAGTGTGGTTTTCCTGATCTCTCCCTTTCTTTTGGATTTCAGCAGAACCATGAAGTGGTTTCAAGAAAAATGTGGACAGCAGGCTCCTCCATCAGAACGCTTCTTCCCATGTTCCTCCTCTTAGGGAAGGAGGGGTGTGACTTGGTAGCAGGGTAGGGGTGCTGTGGGTATTTGATGGCCTGCGGGGCTGCAGAGCTGTGGCTGCAGTGTTGGAAATACTGTTAAAATAAACTTCCGTTGCTGATTAGTCCAATACAGTGTCATCTAATGAAGTGGAGTTGAAAGTCTAATGTGAAAAAGGAGAAAAGCATTTTCTGAGCTTTGGAAACTTCCTTACAGAATAGTGTTGGTGAGCTTTTTCACAGAGAACCTGTGAGCTATAACCCTAGGCGGACTCTGGGGAATGACTGGAGAAAGTGATACTAACAGAGTATTTTGATGAAAGAGTAACTAATCCCCCCCACTTCTTTTTCATTCTCCTTTTTGAGACAGGTTTCACTATGCAGTTTAGGCTGGTCTTGAACTCAACTTTGTAGCCCATGCTGGCCTCTAAACTCCCCTGCCTTAGCTTCCCGAGTGCTGAGATTATAGGCCACCACCCAGCTAATCCCATTATTTATTATAAGAACGTTTCACAAACTGGTTTTATATGACCTTTTTATGTGCATTACTCAGTAAAGGTGCTTTTTACCTATATCTGCTCATTTCCTACAGATTCTTACGTGTACATATGATAAAGTATAGATGTGGTAAGTCTGCATATTAGATGTTATAGTCTTCTTTTCCCTTTATGTTAAAGGAAAGGTGTAATATTTTATTGTTTTGAATTTATGTGTGGTGGGAGTAACTTTATGAGAGTTCTTTTCAAGATAATAAGGATGGCTTTACAAAGTTTTAATAGCAAGGGAGACTCTTAAGAGTCACCTTGGTAGTAGATAAGTTGGATGACTTCTTAAATTACTAAATTCTGTAAGTTTCTTTACTTGTGCTCTTGTGTGTAGTTGTTATGTTGTATGCCATTGCAGTGAACATAATTAGTGAACATTGCTTGTCATTGAGGTACGGCATTGGAGTTTTGTTTATGTCTGGTCTCAGCAGTTTTATCAGTGAATAATTACATAACCTTCTTTCATGTGTACTGTATTTCTGTTTTAGAATTACTTAATATACATTGTTGATTGACTAACATTGAATTTATAACTAACAATACCGTAACTCTTGCCTGAGCATAACAGGTATTCTAGAAAGTCTACTTTATCTGTAATACAAATCACAACCTCTTGCACTCAAGAACACTGGGTAATACTTCATCACTGCATTTTGGACAGCAAAATGAACAAAAAACATGAAACTGGCGGGGGGGAATTACAACATTAGCTACAGGGCCAAAGGTACTGTTCCTTGCAGCATGAGACTTAAAAATGGAAGGGAAAGTGTACTTTATATGACTCAGCTGGGAATTTGTGCATTGAGCAACTTAAAGTGTTGCTGCTTTGTGCTGTTCGTAAATGAAAAAGTGCTACATGCATTAATTTTGGATTACAAATGTTAACAGGTGAATTTTTAAGTGTGGAATCAGTGAAACATAATTTGACTAAGTTTCAAAAAATAGTTTGTAATTATGTGAGATGTGTAGGTCTTAGAAAGTATAGTCATTTAAAATTACTTTTGGAAGATTTTAAGCTAAAATAATTAAATTGGGTATTAGCTTGGGGAAAGAGTGCTTGCCTGGTTGGTGTTGTGTGAGCCTGTGGTTCCAGGTCCCAGAAACAAGAGGGAACACAAAAGATTTTTAGGTGCATACCAATTTCTAGTGTCTTTGATAACTTGTTCCAAGAAAAACAAAGTTACATATGTGTAATTTGAGCCTCTACTGGAGGAAATTGCCAGTAAATACTGGTATTTTCTAAGAATCACTAATTTTACTTTAGATGTACAGGTAGATTCCATTTTAGCCTGGATTATAGAAAGCTGGAAAGAGTATCATTCCCAGCAGAGCTACACTGATAAACATGGATAAGCTACAAAACCATTATTTTTAAAAAGCTGGCCATGATGGTACACGCCTGTAATTTCAGCATTCTGGGAGGCTAAAGCAGGAGGATTGCAGGTTCATACCCTGCTTGGGCCACTTAGTGACTTAAGGTTCTGTATCAAAAATTTAAAACATAAAAATAAAAAGGGTTGAAGGTGTAACTTAGTGCAAAGCCCCTAAGAGCAATCCTCAGTGCTTCCAATAATAATTAATAATAATAATAATAAATTAGAATATAGTAAAACAAAAACTGACTAGAGAGTTGAGGTGGATGGCATCCCAGTAGTCAGTGAATAAGCCATGTGTAAGGGAACAGAACTTCAATCAGCTTTGCAGAAATCTACCGTTACAGGGTGAAATATAGTCATTCCATGCGCCCTAGTTTGTGTTTGGACCCTAGACTTCAGCACCTCAGAATGCAACTGAGTCTGGATTTGGCATTTAAGTTAAAATGAGGCCATTTGGGCGGGGCCTAAACCATCTGGTCTGTGTCCTTGCAGAAAAGGAAATTGGGACACATACAAAGACACCAGGGCATACATGCATGCAGGAGAGACAGGTGAGCAACACAGCTAGGTGACCTGCAGCAAGCCAGAGCAACTGGACGTGCTGACCTGGATATTGGACCTCATGTCCACAACTGGGAGAAAATAAATTTTTGTTGTCAGAGCCACCCACTCAATGTTCCAGGTTGAGCATCACCAGTCTGAAGTCCAGAGTGCAGTCCGAAATGCCCCTAAATCTGATACTTACAAAGATTTTCACATTATAGTTGTTCGACTAGTGAAGTCTAAAAATATTCCAAAATGTAGTAACAGTAACAACAAAAAAACAAAATTCTGAAATCATAAACATTTGTGGTCCCAAGTATTTTGGATGAGATAAATAAGAAAAAATACTACATTTATGATTCAAGAGTAGGATTTTAAAAAAATGATATTTAAAGGACAAAAAAAGCGGTAAAAAGAACGTTAAAATGTACTGAACATTTTAAGATTCTGTAAGACTTTGAAGAAGTAGTAGATTAGGAAAGTAAGGGGAGAAGTTGGGCTGTGGAAAATACTCCAGGAGGGAGGCCCTCACCTCACTTCTGGGAGTCTGAAACATTAGAGAGCAGAGAAAAAGGAGAGAAATTAGCAGATACATAATAATGACACTTTCTCTACAACTAGTATAAGGGAGTATCGGGGTAAAAAGGTGTGCTAAATGTTCAGTAGAAAAAGCAAAAATGTTTATGAAGACATGTCTCTGTGAAACTCCAATGCACTAGAGCTGAAAAGAAATGCTGGAAAACTTTCAGGGGGACAGAAAAACCCAATCAAACAGACAGACCAAAAAAAGACCATACTATTGGTTGGGAAATTTGTTTAGTATTACATTTCTCAATTATAGTAAATGTCAAAGCACAACAGAGCAGTCTTAAAACTTTTGAAGGAAAATAATTTTCAGCCTAGAATTTCAAAATTAACAGTATGTGTGAGTGGAGTAAAGACATTTCCATGTGTTCCATGTATGAAGCATCTTAAATATTTTTCTTACACTGTTTCTCTGAAAGCTGCTAGTGTTGTGTACCATGAAGAAGGAATACATACAATTCAAGAAATGGGATCCAGCAGAGACACGTGAAAGGAATTCCCAAAGTGATCACAGAACTCTAATTTAAACGCCTACGAAGCAGAGCTGGGATTACAATAGCGCAGTAGAATGTATCAGGAACGTGTATAAGGCAACAGACGCCCCAGCGTGATGTCTTACCAGGGGTGTTGTGCTGCAGTGAGGGAGGCTCTGTAGTCTGTAGAACTGGTCAGTTATCCAAAAGAACAAAGGCTCTGGAATTAACTATTATGCAAAAAAGAAAAGCTAGCTGTATACCTGAAAGGGGTCAGGTATAATATAAACAATTTGTATACTATAAATAATACTCTTAAATGTTCATGTCGCCCAGCATGCAAAGTAAACCGTGACAACTTTAGAGTATTGGGTCCCATCATGCTTCCTGTCCCCCCCCCACTTCTTATAGTTGTGCCCATTGCTGCTGAGAGTATGCAGTGTCTGTCTCTGTTCTTTACGAAGTATTATGAGATCATTGTGTTACGTGGGTCTCCTTTGGACCCTTCAGATGACTAGTATAATGGCCATTGGCTAAAAAAAGACTGAGAAAGGTAAAAAAGACTTACTTATTATTTATTTCAAACTGAGAGCTGGTTTGACCTGTCACTAGAAATTAGAGATTTTCACTTGATTCACTCCTATTAAGTGCTCATGAAGCTAAGTTATCACGGGTTGGGGTACAGTTCAGTGGTAGAGCATTTGTTTCACATGCAAGAGGCCCTGGTTCCATCCCTAGCACCACTGCCACCAAAAAAAGATGAAAAGGGGCACATGCAGCCCGTATACTTCAAAACGGTTTGATATTATTATAGCATGCAGTAAATTAGCAGGCAGTGTCTCATTTTAGTGAATTCCAAATGCATGGGAGATTTTTTCAAAGATCTATAAAATTATGAAATTTTATGATTTAGAGGAAAATAACTTCAGGCTGTCCTTTTTGTTGTGAATGAGCAATGACTCAGAGGCTTGATAAATTAGGAAAAGGCTGGCATTGAGGTTGTGTCATGTAGATTATTGGTTCCAGAGTTCCCAGCAAACTAAATAGTATCAGAGCTTTGGGAATTTTTCAGTTTTTAAGTTCTGTTTTTCCCAGATGTAATAACTAGTTGATTTGTGTGTGTGTGTGTGTGTGTGTGTGTGTGTGTGTGTGTGTGTAAATTTAGAAATAACCATAGATGTGTAGTAAAATGCGAGCTGTATGGGCTTAGTTCAAATTACCTTCTACATTAAGTGACGCAAAGTAGAATGTACAAAACTGTTAGCCACCTAGTTAGCTTTTCTCTCTCTTACTAATTTGTTTTCTAAGACAGAGCCTTGTTATGTAGTTTTGCTGAATCCTGCTGTATACAAATGATTTGAAAGTTCAGCACTAATTTTTACATAAGCGTCAACTTCTAGAATTGAAGATAACTTGTTTTGGTAACTTTCTTGGCTTCTTGGTTCTTGCAATCAAATATAAGCATACAAATACATTTCGGAGACAGCTCCTGAGTGTGATGCTCTTGCTGCCCGTTTGTCTCTCCCTTTGAGGAAGCAAGTTGCTTGGTGTGGACCCCGGCGACTGAGCAGTGGGAGCCCTGTGCCCTAGTGTGGACAGTACAGAGGTGCTTTGTGGAAAATTTTAAAATAATAGTGATACTGAATAAAAATAAGTAACTCCAAATTCATTTTATTTTATTTTATGGAGAATAGTAGAAAAAAATAGCAAAATACCAACATCACAGACAAAAACAAAACAAAGACATTAAAAATGTCTTTGTGTAATTGGCTTCCAAATAAAGGTGGGGAATGAAAAAATGATAAAAGAAATAATGCTAAAACTTTTCCCAAAACACTTAAATTCACAGATCCAAGTAGTTCAATGAGCCCAAATAGAATAATGAAGAAAATTACATCAAGGTGCATCAAAGTAGAATTGCTTACGATCAGAGACAATAAAAAAAATGGAAGCACCTGTAGACAAAAAAAACTATAGAAACAAGAACAATACAGATGGTAGCATATTTCTTTTCAGAAACATAGTAAACTAGAAAGTAGGCAAAGACAGTTTTTTAAATCCTTAAAGTAAAAATTGCCCATGCATCTATAGCGTGTATATACTATAGGCATCACTTTATTCAAAAAGAGATGGAAAATATGTCACCATTCACCAATGAGTTGACACACAGTTTAATGCATATGTTCGAAGGAAAATTGAGGAAAGAATTTTGTGTTGCTAAAGGTCACACTGAACAGAGAAGTCAGTGGGTTGTTGGCTAGGTATGTGAAAGATTATGTGAAAGGAAGAAAACATTACAGGGACACAAAGAAATGAAAAGACCCTTCCCAGCTTTTGGGTACTGAAGACATTCTTTCCTGGTTCTTGGTGTCCTGCACGAGGAATTGGATAACATGTGTGGAAAACGCAGTGAAGATGTACGTTCATTGAACGTGCAAAGGAAGTAGGCTTCACAGAGTGAGAACAGCTGGTGAAAGACTCAGGGCCACACTGGCGGC
Organism: Dinomys branickii; assembly: GCA_004027595.1. Taxonomy (NCBI): domain Eukaryota; kingdom Metazoa; phylum Chordata; class Mammalia; order Rodentia; family Dinomyidae; genus Dinomys; species Dinomys branickii. Next base: position 190,624 of record PVLD010000906.1, on the reverse strand, counting down.
GCTCTTTTGCATAAGAAGTGCTAGGTGGCTGTGCACCCTGCAGACAGGGAGGTTGGGATGCTTGTCCTGTCAGAAACTCAGCCGGCCTGAGGTTAGACACAGGCTGTCCTGTTAAAAAGCCTGCTTGGTGTTGGGCCAGATGTAAATGAAAAATTAAAAGGCACCTTCCACCAGAGTTCACCAACTATAGTCATCTCACATTCTGTGGGCTGTGTATGTGCCCTGGATTTCCGTGACTGACAGGTCATGCCCACTTGCTCAGCTAGTTCTAATTTCCTGCCTTGGAATTTACTTGCAGAAACAGGCAGAAAATCACTAAGACTTTCTGTCAGTATTTATCTTTACATATTTTTATTATAGTAGATACTGAACTTAAGAAAAACATGTAGTAGGACAATTCAGGTACTGTATTATTAGCTTTGCAGTTTCTGTTACACAGCTTCAAGGAGGAGTAGTTTAATTGGGCTTACAGTTTAAGGAATCCAGTCCATGATTATTTGATTCTAAAACAAGAGTGTCATGGTAGAAGGGTGTGGTGAAACTAGGCTGCTCAGGTAATGGTCGTGGGAAACAGCAGGGGAGCAGTGTCAGACAGAACGGCTAAGGGGCTGTGTACAATATGTTCCTCAGGGCTACTCTTCCAAAACGTGTGCAGGCAGACCTGCTAACCTGTTGGGGCGTTGCCTAATCCAATGAGGCTGACATACGAGGGTGCATGGGCGCAGGTGCCCACACTGAGCTTCATGAAACTGTACTGTTCTGTCATATTTGCTTTGTACTTTTAAATTTAAATATAGACTATTACAGACTTAATATCTATTACCTTGTATAAAATTGGCCTGCAGTCCCTCCCAGATGTAATCACTCTTCTGAAGTTGGTGCTTTTCCATACTGAGCACTTTTAAATTTTTTTATTAGTGTACTTTTTATTTACACTTTCTAAAACGGCATTAGACAAATGTGCTTTTTGATGACTTTATCAGGTTGAGATTTCTTACTGATACACTTAGTTGTAATCTATGTGGCTGTATTGTATTGTATAAATGCTGCAGGGTTTATTTACTCATTGTCTTGTGGGGCACATTAAAATGGTTCTCAGTTGATCACTGTCACGGACCATGCTGTAGCAAGCATACAAGCATCTTTGTACATGTCTGTATGTGTGAATGAGCAAGCATTCTGAGGGTGCAATAGCCAGATTTTAAGCATCGATATCGTTATCTGTAGGCTCTATAGCCACATTAATTCTCTGGAATTTCTTGCTGGTACGTAGTTTGTGTTGGTATGAGGAGTTATCACCCATGGCCCATTGTACTTTCAAACACTGGAGTGCAGGGAAAAAAGTTTCTCCTAAAACCCACTGCTTGTTTTGTTGCCGTAGTGCAAGCATTATTTTGCTTATGCTTCTTCACTCCACTGCACTATGAGAGTGTATACATTAAAATGAGGCATATAATACCTTTAAAATTAGCTTAAACTAATGAAAATACTTGAAGCACAAAAGAGCGAGTAAAGCTTAGAGTCACTGATACTTTAGATGAGAAGTCAATAAAATTCACAAAAGTGCTGTTTTGGTAAGAGATGAGGTTTATGATATGAGAGAACCAAAGGCGTAAGGCCGATTCATCATATCAGAGCTCACATTTTTAACTCCATTCTGAGGACCCACTCATTTACCATAGTTGTGCTGAGATTAATGAATCTGTGTCCTGGAACATTTTCTTATCCTTTAAAACATAGGAATAAACATAATTCAGACATAAATGTTGAGTGCTCATGTGTTTGCTTTCATCCAGTTCAGAAGCTGTTGATGTGTTTTTTGATTTCTGTTTCCTAATCTGATACGATTTTAATTTTGTGAAGTAAATGTTCATCGAAGCTCATTAGAACTTTTAGTTTCATTCTGATTTTAAACTACAAATAAATTTCCTTTATTCAATGTGCTGTTGAATTCCTGATTTGAGCCAGTCTTTGTTAGATAATGCTTGGAGGACCCATCATTCAGTGGGGAAAAGTGAAACATGAAACATGAAATACTTTAGAACAGGCTCAGATCTTTACTATATCTGCATTTCCAGTGGGATAGTATTTTTAGGGTGACTACAGCCGGGTTGCAAAAACATGTTCAAATAAGTTTAACCAATGTTACAGCTTTTTTCCTTGTTATTTTGTTGTTGTGACTCTTCTCTGAGGCATTAAGATGTTTCAACTCCTTGTGAATGCAGTGTTTAGTATTTGCCTGGTGTTACCCATGTGCACCTGGGTCACATGGATACAATATACTTACTGCTTGTAAGTATATTGTAGGACTTGAGTTTTAATTCTAACCCCATCTGTCAATAAAAACTCATAAATAGAGTCATGTCCACACTGATTCTTAAAAGTTAAATAACTTTTTAGATAGATAAGTGGAATCCTGAAAGCTAATTCTATTTGTGTCCGTTTACAGTACTGGGAGTTGAGCCAGGGCTTTCATACTGAGCTTTATTCCCAGCCCTTTTTTTATTTTGAGTTGCCCAAACTGGGCTTGAACTTGCCATCCTGCTGCATTAGCTTCCCAGAGTTCAGAGTTTTTGTCTGGGTTTTTTTTTTTGAGGGGGGCTTTTAAAACCAGGCCTGGCTATGTAGACCAGGCTGGCCCTCAACTCATGATCCTCCTGCCTCAGCTTCCTCAGTGCTGACCTTGCAGGTAGGTATGTATGCCACACTATACCAGCTCAGAAAATTTTCCTTTTCTATTTTCTTTCTCTCCTTCTTTCATTTTCTTTCCTTTTGAGACAGGATCTTGCTGTGTAGTTCAGTTTTAGTATATGTGCTGCTGGAGTGTAGTTCAGGCTTGGCTTGACCTCCTGGTGCAGTGCAGGCTGGCCTTGAACTCATGACAGTCCCCCGCCTCAGCCTCGAGAGTGGTGAGATTACAGACGTGCCACCACATCTGGCTTCTGCTCATTTTAAATAGCTTGAGATCTTGAGGTTTCTGGAGATACTGATCAGAGTATGTCAAGAAGAGGATGGGTTATGAGACTGTTAAAACATCTTACCAGATATGCTGTGCTGCTTGAATTTTACTCTGTAGCTTATACGAAACCAGTCAGGGTTGTAAAATGGAAATGAAAAACTGTGGCTCTTGAAGCAAAGCAGATTCCTAATGAAATTCATGTTTATAGGGGAGTATTGTGGTGCAGTGGGGGTGGGGATGAGAGTGAGAGGCTCAGTAGTAACAGAGTGGAGATGACAGAATCAGTGTGATCTGTCGGAAGAGCAGCGATCACCTGGAAGGGAAGAGAGCCCAGCCTTTGAAGGAGATGGAATGTACTGGCCCTGCACCTGTGCTTTCTACTTAGACTTAATCAACGGTGCCCTCTTCTCTTCAAGGAACAGGGTGTTCTCCGTGGCATGATTTCTAACCTGGAGTTGGGGAAGTTTCACTGAAGTTTGTGACACTTAGAACACACTATGCAATCCAGGGATCTTAAAGATACAGTACAAGGGCACTGGCCACACTCATAATTACAGGGAATTTTGGGGGGAGGTTTGGAGTTTAGAGCGCCTATTATCCAGCAGTCCTCTCTTCTGATTCATTCCGAACCACATGAGAGGCAAGACGAAAGTTAGAGCTACAGAGAGCCAAGGGTCCCCTGTTAAAGACCAGGCCAGTAAATGTTACAGCTGAGTTCCTTATCCCTGATGGACCACGCAGGTCAGTCAGTCCTTCTTGTCTGGGGTGGTGTGAAGTAGGTAAGAGTCTGGAAGCAAAGAGTAATTGATTCCCCTTCTCAAGAAAAATAAAGGCTAAGGGAAGGTTATTGCTCTTACCAAGCAGTCATATCTACCACTAAGACAGGAAGCCATTAATAGAATGATTCTTGGCTACTTTCAAATAGATTTACTGTAGGTCATTTTGGGATTTAGGGCTGAACATGATCTGGTAGACCACATGCTGTATTTCACTTCCTCATTTGACAATGAGGAAACGGGCCTAAAAGGGTACCATTACTTATGATAAAGCAGGTGGGAGAGGAGATGTTCTCAGTCATAAATGCCTGTATCTGTTTATAACTAGGAATGCTACTGATTGCTTCATCCAGAGAAAATACAGTTTCTGTTTTCCATTTTTGTATGAAAAATGAAGTCTGAGAATATTAAAGACAGTAAAGCAAGTAAGTTATCCAGCTATTTTAAAACAACCATCAATTTTACACATTTCTTTTTTGTTGTATAAAATATACTTGTGAAGTGTAATGATGCCATACAAATTGGAATCATTTTCTGAGAAAGGCTCAGTTCTTTTTATGTTAAAAGACTTATTTTTGTTTGTCTTTTTGGTACAGAGAACCATGCTAATAGAATTTGAGGTAGATACGAACAGTGCTCTGTAAAATACTTGGGATTGTTTTCTCCCTAATTCCAGCTCAAGTGACTTCGCACTTGGACTTCTTCCCCAACCCTAAAATAAGATAGATCACAGATGGAAATTAGGGTTTCCTTTAACCTGGTCACAAACTGTGAGACATTTGAAGACACTAGAGTGGCTACACTCCTAGCATTCTTCACCTAGACAGCTCACAACAAAAATCTGTGGTGTGGCCCCACGTGATAATTTCATTCCCATCTTGTAAAATTTTGCTTTGTGTATTTTACATACTAATAATTTTTCTAAATTTGTTTATAATGCTATTGAATCTTAGATAAAGTTTTATTCTTCAGACCAGTCAGTATGCTATAGTTACCTATAGATGTAATTCAGGAGACTACTACTTTTATTTGCATGGTAAAAAAAATTAGTACACATAAAGACTCCCCCACATATATATCATTGTAAACTAAGCCCAAAAAACTTCAGCTGAAGCATAGTTTTTTCTTTCTTTCTTTTTTTTTTTTTTTTGCTCAGCAGGAGAAGTAATTTTCCACTAAACACACCCACAGCAAGGTAGCTAAAGGAATATACAGTTGACTTTGCTGTAACTTATTGTTGGAATTAAAGTCACAGTATCCCTGTAACTAAGCTTTCTGAAGATCTTTTTTGATGCCAGGAATCGAACTCAGGACCTTGCGCTTACCCAACAGGCCCTGTGCTGCCAAGCTATATCCCTGGCCCCAAGAAGATCTTTCTTATTGAGTATCAAACCTCTGTTTGTTTCGTAGTATTTAAGGTCAAAACTCACTAATCCTATTTTTTTCGGGGGGCGTCAGTAACATTGTAACTGTGAACATACAGTCTTTAAACTGCTTGGCAAGTTTATATACTTGTTACATTAAAAAAATCTGAATGTAATATATTTTGCATTTTAAGATTTCTAGAGTGAAAAGGTCTTTTTGTACTTCAAGCTCATAATTTACCACTATATAACCTAGTACTTACTGGAAGTGCTATTAAAATACTTCAACATTAATATGAAGCCAGAAAAATAAAATAAAATAAAAAATAAAAAAGCAAAACAAATATGAAGCCAGAGTAACTTACACTTACAGTGTATGGAAGGACTTAGCCAGTTGATCATTCACAGTACTATGGTTTGTGTCCAGATGCTACCCCCCCCCCCGACATAGTCCTAGGTGGGGGTTTTCAGAGGTGGCTGGATCTCGAGTGTGTGATGCTGGGATTTGTGCTGCGATGCCAGGCTCAAGCATGCAAGGATGAAGGGCATGAGCAGTCTGGATAAGGAAAGGGCAGAAAAAGCTGTGATCAGCCCTCACTTGAGTGTTTCACTACTTTGTGCCCCCGTGAACTGTTCTCTGCAAAGCCACCCTGCCTCAGAGCTGGTCAGTTGTGGCCTGAAACCTCTACAAACCCTGAGCTATAATCTTTCCTGCCTTAACTTACGGTGTTAGATATTTTGTCTCAGCAACAAGAAAAGCAACTTAGACACAAGGCTTGGTAAAAAGCATTTTTAAGATTACATAGTTATTATTTTTTACTTACTAAAGATGTATATTTTTAAAAGTCAGAAAAGTATAAAGAAAATAATACATTGTTCATAATCCCGGAAGCCAGAAATCATGATGTCTCTGTGTATACACATACCTGGGATCGTTCGTATCCTGTGTGTATACATTCAAGTGTGGCTTATAATCTTTCAGAATATTACATATTTGAACATTTTCTGTGACTAAATAATCTTACAAACTATGATATTTATGGTATAAGAATCAGTGACTTCCATCTTAGACACATAACACAGGACATGCGTGGGAACTTGCTTCAGTGAAAATAGAATTTAAAGTTGATGCAACAGCATAAATTTACAGGCAAAAGTTGTAATTGAGAAGGAAGAGAAAATAGGGAAGGTGCTTCCGTTTTACCAACTGACTGAAAAGATCTCACTGGTCCATTAACAAAAGAATGGGTCTAGTTTTTATGACTTCAGTGGGGCGCCTGCCGTAGGGGCTGATGACTTCCCATTGGAACATGAGTTTTAGGGGATTGAATTTAGCAGCTATCCTCACACTTGGAGACATCCTGGGTTTGCCCCTGCAGTTACAGCACACCTTGTCACTGAGATGAGCATGCTCCATACATTGATAGGAAGGGGGCCTACGAATGGTGACGAGTCTCTACCCAAGTGGGTCATAGAGTAGTTAAGGCTGAAAGCCTGTGTCTGTTGTGCGAGGGTACCTGTCTTATTTTAGATATACTATTATTATTCATTTCGTGAACATTTATGTGGCTTCTAATTTTTTCCCTTTTGTAAATATTCCTGTGGTTAATGTCAGTATATAAAAATACTTTCGTATATCTGTTATTTCATTACATTATTAGAATAGATTAGATCAGTTTATCCTAAAGTTTTAAAGAGTTCTAATGTATTGCTTCCCTAATATTTATCCCTATTTAAATTTCATCCCTGCAGTATTACAGTGACTGTTTGTCTATTTATTTTAGGTCTTTGTAAGAGAAAAATGACCTGTAATTCATATTTCTTAACTAATGAAAAATGACCTGTCATTAGCATTTCTTAGTTAGTAGTAAATCCACCCCTCCTGCCATGCCCACACATTTATCGGCCCCTTGCATCTGTGTGTTGTCTACTCACTGTAGGGATTCTTATTTTATTGTCCAAGTTTTTAGGAATATGTCTTCTACTGAAGCTGTATGACATGGGGATAGAATATTAACTTTTTCCATTGTCTTCGCTTGTTTTGTCCTAGTTTTTCTTTTGGGGGAGGAGGCGGATGAAACCCAAGGTGGTGTGCATTCTAAGCTGCTAAACTCAGAATGCTGCCACTGAGCTGGAACTGGAGCTTGAACAAGAACTCTTCATTCAGCGGACCTGGGCCGGACCTGGGCTTGAATTGTATTTTTCATTTACGTATTCATTTTCTTTTCTTTTTCTCCTTTGTGTCCCCCATTCTTTTTCTTTTCGATCGCTCAACTTATGTAGTTTTTAATGTCTCTGTGGGCACACTGCCTGTCTTCTATGAGCTTGATATTCACTACAAAAAGAAACATGATTATGAGATTAAAATAAGGGGCTGTGGATATAGCTCAGTGGCATAACTGCCTGCTTGGCAAGCGCAAGGTCCTGAGTTTGATCCCCGAAACCACACACAAAAAAGCTGTGTTTATGAGATTGAAATGAGACACATGTCCCATAGTGGTGGCTGCAGTTGCCCTCCTCCCTGCTTCTCCTTGTTTTGGGACAGAACTGTAAGTCCGTTCTCCTGCTGGTTGCCTGTAACTGTAGCTGGTAGGTTCTCCTCAGAGCCCGCCTGATACCCACAGCGGAAGTTATTAGTGGTTGGTCCAGGAGGAATTGCTTCCATGTTCTTGGTCTCCTGAACAAAGAATGGGCAAAACCCAGAGAAAAATGTATCAGGGACATGCAGCTATTAAAGGTGAAGGCTCTGCAGAGTAAGAGCAGAAAAGTGAACAAATTAGTGGCTCTGAGGATAAAGAAAAGGTTTCTGACTGGTTTTATGTACACTGCTCAGAAGCTGCAGCATCATCCTGGATGGTGTTGTACATCTGTCCCCTGGGTCTACATGACTTTGACAGACTCTGCCCGGTTATTTGACCTCAATGTCACTTAACGTTTTTTTTGTTAAGGACCTTGCTGCTAGAAGCTTGTGTGCCTTAAGTTTGAGTACTTTTAGTGGAAACCTATCAGGCCACTTCACACAGCAAGGAAGATTCCTTCGCCCTCATCATCAGCAGTTGTGGAAAACTTGAACAGCTGTTTTGATGAGCGGCGTCCCTACTTAAGGTTATTAAGCTACAGAATTTCCAAAAGGACTGCATTTATCGGGCAACCACCTTTCTAGGGCACTTCTAATAACAGCCATCTGTTGAGAAGACACTGCTGCCTTGGACTGTGCCAAGTGCTGGAGGCACAGTAGAAATCAGACACCAGTCCTGTGCTGAAGATGCCAGACAGTGGTGAGATTGAAACAAATAGTATCAACGAGTAAAAGGGAACATAAATACTAAGTGGTTGATAAAGGTCTTTAGGAGTTCTGAAGAAGAGAAGTCCTTGACTATTGGGGGATACTGTCATGGACCTTTCACTTGCCAGGCAGGCACTTGTGCCACTGAGCTATATCCCGAGTCCAAGATATCTATTTCGGAATGTGTCCCCGAGCTATACCAGGCCAAGATCCCTATTTTGGAAGTAGTTTTGGTTCCTTAAAGTGAAAGGGTGGTGACATAATTCTCTTCTACATTCAACTTCGTTTTCAATTACTTTGGCTATGTCAGGGTGATATGCAAGAGGCAGAGGGACATTTGAGTGCATCTGTCCTTTGCCTGGAGACACATGGTACACACGTTTACCATCACAGTGTCAGTATAGCAGGTGGAGATGACATGGAAGGGGGCTTTGGCAGACCTGAGGTCTTATACACTGGATTGCTTGTTTTTATGGCCCTAAGAGAGAAGGTAGGCACCAGGTTGTGGACTTTCTCAGAGACAGACAACAAGTCCAGAAGGTAAAACTGCAAAAGTGGCTGCCGTATCTCAGTCAGCAAATGTGTCACAATTGTGGCCTTCCCCCATTTCTTTGGAATAAATACTGCAGTTAATGCTACAGAGAGAGCTAGTAATTTTTATATAAATTTACATACTTAAATTTCTAACAATCATTGAAACATTTTTAAACATTTAAATTCTTCCTGCCAAGTCTTAATTTCATAGAGAACCCATTACTGATATGTATCGCTCAAATAATACACTTGTATAATCAATAAAGCTCATCACCCTTGACTGTACCATTAATAAGAATGCAGGGGCTGGGGATATAGCTCAGTGGAATAAGCACTTGCCTAGCAAGCGCAGGGTCCTGAGTTCGATTCCCAGTACCGCAAAAAAAAAAAAGAATGCAGTTTTATTTCAGCATTTCAAAGTACACACGTTAAACAAATTATGAGCTCTACCAAACTGACTGCTTTACTTAAATATACTAAACTGACCAAAAGGAGAAGGAGCCATTATAAATTTTCTTGCAAAGAACAAATAAGCCCTTTACAAAGGAGTCTAGAAGTCTTTTTTTCAGATTATGTATTAAAGGACGTAAAATTAATTTTACCAATGTTGCTTTTTGGTGATACTTGACCCCTGACATAAGTAATCATTAAATCTAGGTTATTAGGTCATCTCTTCTAGCATACAGCCTCTGCAAACGTTTGTGCTAACTGGCTCTTTTAGGTTTCTTTAGCTAATTGATTTTCATTAAATATCATTCCAAACTACTATATTTATATGAGATGACTTCCTTTTATTAATGGTGGGAAAGCAGCAGCGACACTGGGAATTAAACCCCTTTAGGGAGAGGCTGACACTGCCCAGAGCCCTTGTCTCTCCCTGTTTGCGGCACCTGGAGTAGAGGTGGGAGTGGAGGGTAAAGACAGGCATGAGTGATCCAACTAAAACATAGACAGATGGTGTTAGTAGATGGTGTCTTTGGCCTGGGGTTGCATGGTGCAGGTGCCAGGCGATTGCAGGGGCTCTTTGGTATCCCAGTGTGACTTCAGTCGTTTCGCTTCCTTTTCTTGCTGTGGCCTTGGCTTTGGTCTTGGGCGTGTGGGGCTTGGTCACGGTGACAGTGTCCTGGCACTTGGCATCGTGTTACATCTTCTTCAGAGGAGCATGGTGAGCTTTAGTGTCCATTCCTTTGTCACATGCACCTCAGCTCTCAAACGTGTACCTGCAGCTGTCTCCAGATCCCTCCTTCTGTTCGCAGGGCACTCTGCACTGGCGGAGGTGAGCCTGTGCCCTGCAGGTTCCCTTGGAGAAAGTCACTCCACATTAGTAGCCGCTGGGGCACAGGGGCCCAGCCCTGCTCTTTGTGCACCCCTCCTGTGCAGCCTTTCCTCGCCTTTTCTTTTTGGCCACCATGGAGGTGGTAGGCCAGCAGGGATAGGAAGGGGAGAAGGAAGTCTCAGGGCTGCCTCCTGAGAGCGGAGGAGGATCCAGGGTAGGACTTCTTTTGAATTTGTAAGTTTTATTTTCAATCTTTTTATGACTTTCTGTGTTGAGAGGTAACTGTTCTTTTGTTCCAAAGTGGTTCTCAGTGAAGGTACCAAGCATATGTATAGGTCACTAACAACTATGAAAGACTCATTGCTTGAAAACATTGTACTCTGAACAGTAGGTGCTAGAAAGAGGAATAAGACCATTCCATCTCTCTGCCTCTGATGGTTTATTTGAACAGAAATGGTTCAGAAGTGAATACAGTATATACCATGATGTGATAAATCATATAGGAAAGAAAAAAAGCTGTGGAAAATATAACAAAGTAATACCAGTCTGTACATAATTTGGTTGTTGTATGGAATTTGTAAAGTACAAAAAGGTATATAGAAAAAAGTCCGCACCACTGAAAAATCCACACCATTTCTTCTTCACCATTGCCTTGTTCCAGTGATGTTTCCTGACCCACGGTGACATTGTTAGAATCACTCTAGGATGAACGCGGTACACCAGAAATTGTAGGAGAGTTTATGGTAGAATGTAATAGTGAAGTTGCAAGGTACCTGCATTATTGTGAATCTGGGTAGGCTGTGGAAGTTGGGAACAGTGAGTGGAACAAGACAGCACCATGCGAGGTAACAACCATTACGGAGTTTATATCATCTTGTTCTTTGAAATTCCATATTATTCCTAACATTTATTAATATTATTTTTTATGCTCTTTAAAATAAGAAAGAATTGGTTTGAAGGTAGAATCTTTGGGAGATTTTGGCCAGTTTGATGAGGATGTTGGTGAAGGAGAGGGAGCCTTTTCAAGCTCGCATCACCGCAGGGGCCCTGCTGTTGGAAACGTGGGAGGACTCTGAGGAGACAGAGCCAACACTGTTCCTCAGGAGCACTGAGGCGCTGTCCGAGCGCTTGGCCAGTCTGGACGTGTGGACTCGCGTGTTCGGAATGAGTTAGCAGCAGTGTTCATCTCTGTTCGCAGGGCCTTCCCGATTTTAACGAAGAACTTACCGCCTGGTGTTGCTATATAGTCTTCTTTTGCGTGGACAGTTTCTGGGTTTGTGGAGACAATTGATTTAAGAAGTACAGTGGCTTTTACAATATTTAGAGAGCCATCGTTTCTATCACAAGATGTGTGAGGTCAAAGTTAGTGCGATTCAGGGGTCAGTGATTCCCCAGATCCGACCATTCATCCCAGGGTCATGGAAGTCATGGCAGCTTTCACTTGGCAAACATGTGGAAAAATTTCACAGCCCTGTCCTCCGTGGGTTCTGGCAGAGATTGCCGATTGTCTGGTTTCCTGAAAGCACTTCTACCTTTTAGCTTTTGCCTGTAAATGAGGAAAGCACGAGGTGATAGTATTTGTAAAGTTAGCTGTATATGGATGTTTTCAGTGGTTAGGCAGAATTGGTTGGTTACATTTGGATGTACTTCTTGGAATGCCAAGGAAGGGATAGTTTGTTCATAAGAAAGTGGCCTTTCCCGCTTGGTGGTGGTAATATGAGTAATTTCACCTGGATCACAGTGGCCTAGAGTGTCTTAACGTCCCTTTTATGTCTGCTCTTACAAGACGGCCTTGAACCACGGTGTCCATGGCTTCGTCTGTATACACAGGCCTAACAACTGTGTTTTGTAGTTCAATATAGTTTTTCAGTTTTATCCATGCTATGTGATACCTGACCCAGCTTCCAGAATTTAAAAATCGGGCATATTTGACTCACAACCCTTACCAAATTAAAAAATTTTAGCTGTACAATGTAGATCTTAGCTGGTGCTAGAAATGCTTAAAGGAACCTTATCTTTTATCTCTCTCAACACTTGGGCCTGTTGGCGAGTTTAAAAAAGTTGTACAACTTTTATTTTTCTTTGATTGTAGTAGTTAAAGCAGAACCCCAAGTGTGATTCTTTTCCCCCCACAGACTAACTTGTTACTTAATTAGTGCCAGTTTGTAGATACCGTTTACTGTGCATGTGCTTCCCTCTAAAAATGTTACAGATATCTTCGGGGGAGTCCATCTTTAATTGCTGTTGTCACTCCCATACCCCTCTTGGGCCTGGCTGAGCCCGAGGGGGACTTTAATCCCAGCCCCTTCCCTCGTTTCTGCAGCTACTTAGTTTGCTGCTGCCTTTGCCTCTTCCACTTCATCTCTTTACAAGGACAGTGTGCCCACATTGTCACCTTTCTTCTGCGGTTGTGTGACTGGCTGTGTGTGACTGGGGTCACTTGGGGAGAAAGGTCTCTTACCTACAGAGGGCCTCACCTCCCACAAAGTACCCCCAAGGATTCCCAGGGCTCGTAGTTCCTTTCTTTAATTTAGGTCCCCTCTAATCCTTTGTATAAACACCATTCTCTGAAAGAAGTACTTTGTAAGGGCTCTGTACAGCCTGCGATTTTTATTCACACAGGCTGACCGTCTGTCAGAAACCTCTGTGGCATGCTCTTGTCCTTTGTCTTACCATGTAGTTGCTGCCTCAGCCTCTGCCGTGTTGAATTGCTTCCTCTTCTAAACTTCTGTTGTTCTCTCTTTTCGTCCTTACATGCCTCCTTCCTTTGAGGATTACCTCTTCTTCCCCGGCCTTCACTTTCTGTTCACTGACTCTGACTGTAGTGGAGAAAGGCTGTGTTTTGTTTTTAGGGCAAGCCTGGAAATCCTTTCTTGCACACCTCTTCTCCCCGCTTTCTTGGGCAGGCTTATCTATGTCCAGGCCCATAGTATTCCCCCCCGCCCCCCTTACAGTTAGGGCTAGGGTTAGAGTTCTAGTGTTAGTAACAGCTGCAGGTATGCAAAGGTAGGGTGTTACCAGTGATGAGCACTGTGAGGTGGTGCTCAGTAACAATTGGAAGTAAGAATAAGTGTCTCAGAAAAGAGCAGAAGGGATGCATATAGTGCTGTATTCCTGCAATCCGAGCACTCGGTGTCAGGCAGGAGGATGGGGCTGGGGTCAGAGAGAGTATGGGAACGGATATGAAGGGTAATCGGTTCTGCATCCACAGTCGTCACTCACAGGCTCAGTAGTTTGAGAAGCTAGTATTCTTTGCTTTGGCTCTTTAAAATTATTATTGCTTGAGTTTCTTATGTGCTACTGTTCCTATAGTCTGCAGATTGTAACTGCCATACCTTAGGGCAAGGCACAAATGTGTATATACATGTGTTCATTTGAAATTGAAGGTTTTAAGGTATAATAGGGACTCTTAACTACTTGAAGGAGTATTTTTTTCTTCTCCCCTCCCCTCCCTACCCCCCTTCCTTTTCCCTTCCCCTTCCCCTTTTGTCCTTCCATTTCCCTTCCCTTTCTTATACTGGGAATTGAACCTCAGGATTTTGTCTTATATGATACAGAATCTTACTAAGTCACCCACTTGGGATGTTCTTGCCTTAGCCTCCCAGAGTGCTAGGATTGCAGGCATGTGCTACACATCCAGCTTGATGTTTTCTATTCTGTCCTTTTCTGTTTAATTTTTCTCACTGACGTTCTTGACCCATTAGATGTATAAGGTCTACACGTCATGGTCAACACTTTGAAAACTATGGCTCTGTATAACTACCTTTTCTTATCAAGAAAAGTCAAACTGTTATCAGTCAGGGTTCAATCAGAAGGAGAAGCAGTGGGAGGCACATCTGAAGGGAGGCGTTGCGGGGAATTGGCTCTGCGAAGAGAGGTGCTGGCTGAGCGGATCTGAGATATGTGGAGCGGCCCATAAAACTTGGCAGGTGAGGGAAGAAGATAGGGGTTGTTCTTGCTCTCACAGCAAAACTCCCTTCATCTCTAGAGAAGCTCAGGGATTTTTAGCTGATGAAGTCAGGTCCACTGCAATTGCTTGGGCCGGTTTCCCTGACTTTAAAGTCAACTGATTTTGGACTTTGATTACACCTACAGAACGATTTTACAGTGACAACTAGCTAAATGTTGGATTAAGTAACCAGAAACAGTGATGTGAGGAGCCTGGCTTCGAACCCCTTGTACCTAAAGGATCCGTCCATTTGAAAGCTCTGTGTTACCTTGCTTTCTTCCTCTGCAAGGTTGTATTCCTGAGTGTTGGAGACCACTACAAAGTGGCTCTGAGCTGGATTTAATATGAACCAGTTGGCTTTCTGTGCTTACTTGTGAGTTGTCTGAAGCTTAAGCACCTTGTCTGAAGATAGGCACTGGACTCATAGGAAGTAAACCTCTGTAAGTCATTGGTCACCCTGAGGCCTGTATTAGCCTGTGAAGCTGTGACGCCTCAAAGGACAAGATAAGCCCATAGCTGAAGACTGCCTGGCTCCAACTGCGATTAACTACAAGGAGACCGTAGCTGCAGGCATCCCACTCCTGCTGTGAAGTCCTTCCTGGAGATAACGTAGTTCTCCTAAGTTAACATATGTATTATTTGGAGAAATCCTTTCCAAGTCCTGCTCAGATTCCCTCATTTTTCTTGAGTATCCTCCTTCTTTGTAAACCAAAGAAAAACGGGCTGCCCGGAGAAGTCTCGAAGTCTCAGTCTAAACTAGAGAATATCGAAACTTTAAGAGAGTTAATCCCTCCTGGAGCGCTGAAACCATTTCAGTTGTCTCATTTATTTAAGTGTTTGCCATCAACTCACTTGGGAGATTACAGGCCTGAGCAGTCCACAGTAACTAAGGGTTATTTAATCTAATACTTAGACTCCCCACTCACTTGTTAGCTGGTGTGTCAGTCTGTTTTCCATGACAGTAATGCAGTACCTTGGGCTGGATACTTACAAAGAGAGGACATTTATGAAGTACACAGTTTTGGAGGCCCAAGGGCATGGCACTGCATTACCTTGGCTCTGGCAGAGGCCTCAGATTGGGTAGCATCACAGAGGTGGGGGTATATGCAAGAGGGAGATATCACATCCTCAGAAGCAGAGAGGAAGGTCGCATGGTCCTTCGGAAGACATGAGCTCCAGGTGACCGAGGACCCTCACGAAGCTGTATCTTGACTCCATACCCAGGCTCCCAGCATGGCTTTGTTTGGGGAAGGATAAACTGTATTTTCGGATCCCTCAAGGCTCATTTTCTCTTCCCCTGCCCAGCAGCAGTTCCCAAACCCTCTTTGGTCTGGCCGACATCGCCCTTCCCCTTTGTTGGCCGGCACATGCACTGTGTTACTTCTTCCCATCTGTTTTCCTGTTCAGATGGTTGAGAGTATTCGCTCTCGTGGGCCTTTAGCAACACCGTGCTGGCACTTGTAGCAGAAGAAGAAGAGAATACCAACTGCTGAGACAAATGCGGTGAAATCTACTTTCTCACCCCAAGGCTTCTGTGCAGAAATAGTTACTTCTTAAAATGGGAAGTCCATTATTTCTGCTAGATGATTGCCGCTCTCCCCCGAAGAAGGTGTTGATTAGCTAAATAGTTAAAATTTTTTGTGCTGCAGACACCTGCCATTGGGAACTGGCCCAAGGCCGCCAATTTATTTCATGCTGGCCACCAGTTGTCTGTCTGTAAAGCATATGTCTCCAATTTCAATGAAAAATCTGGCCGAGCTGAAAGAGAATGTTGCTAATTTCTCATGGATGTGTTTCATTGTGTATAATAATTTGCAGAACACTGAGGAAAACATGAACATCAGTAGAATTGCCCCGTTCTCTGTTAAATGTCTACTGAAAAGAACTCACTAATTTGGGATTGATTGTTTTACAATTTGTCCCGATTGGGAATGGTTTAAATTTATATTTATTTGGGAAAAAATTTCCCCAATTATTTTAATGATACAAACTACAGTATAAGAATTTACTTTTAAAGGTTTGAAGAATTTTAATAACATGTATTTACAGGTAAATGCTATTAATTATGCCTAAATTTCCTTTTGTCAAAAGCAAGATATCTTTCTGTTTTTAAAAATTTTATTGGTGGTTTCCATGTATGTCATAAGATTCTGTTGGTTTTGAATATATTTCACATGTATGAAAAGGTAACTTTTCATATGTACATAGAAATAGGTGACGATTGTGTGTGTATGTGTGTGTGTGTGTATGTGTGTGATGAGACAGAGAGAGAGAGAGAGAGAGAGACAGAGAGACAGAGAGAAAAGGAGAAGGGGAGATGGAGACAGAAATGGAGACAGAGACTTTCCACAAGGCCAGTCACACCTACTCTACATTTGAAGAGTTCACACCCTCTGTATTTGATTGCCAATTATATTCAAGTTTGAGATGATCAAACTTGATAATACCTTGACATCAAAACTTGATAAATTTTGTACTGATAGTACAAAATTTATACTTGAGCTTATCATGGGCTAATGTTCAGTTTCTACTAATATATTTGGGGATGTGGAGAATTTGCAGTGTATGAAGTAGTTCCAAGGTGTGCATTAAAAGCACCTAGTAAGCAGTATAATGTGTGTGTTTTTCATATCTGTACTACATGCTTCCAGTGATTTTGACTATTTTCTTTAGTCCTTACTTAGGCGCTTGTTCTGAAAACTGTTCCTGTGTGTGTTAGGTAAGGAATGAAATACATAGGGGATGTGGAAGGTGTGTTCAGTGACACTATCGGTGGCCGTTTCTGAGTGACCGTAGACTTGTGTGATGTGACTCTTGGGAGAAGATCTCGGGCCACATGAGAATGAGGAGTGGTATTCAGACTCCATCTTTTACCTTCTTTTCTCCCTCTCCCCTCCCATTCTTCCTTCTTTCCTTCAAGGTGATTGAACCCAGGACCTTGGCACTGAGCTACGTACCCGTTCCTTTTTTATTTGAGAGAGTCTCACAGAGTTACTCATTTCCCCAGGGTGAGGTCAAACTCATGGTGCTCCTGCCTCAGTATCCCAGAGTGCTGAGATTATAGGTGTGTGCCATCTGCCTACCTCATATTGAGGCCCCCTAGGGACTGGGCTCTTGGGGCTTGGCTGACTAGGCAGAAAAATAGAACAGGGCACTTTCTTGCCATTACCGAGAGCTCTCTGGTTTTTTTTTTTAATGACATCGCTCTTTCAATTAAAGTGAGGCAAAATATTTCTGGTAGTCACATCCATCTTGGCCCCAATTCTTACTTTTAAGCCAAAACAATGTTTGCAGCTCATACTAATAATGAACAGATATTCCTTTTAGATGATAGTCTGGTTAAGGTAGGCTAATTTATGTTGCCCTATTAAATTATTCCAGTATCTTAACAGATGTTTATTCTCACTTACGTTAGAAGTCTGCTGTAAGTTGAAGGAAAGTTCTTTGTATTTCTTGTAGTGAGTCAAGTTCCATTTCTCTTACACGTACTTTCTGGATTATAACAATATAAGAAGAAGTTGACCCTGAAGTTCTTGCCTCTCCACGGTAACATGCCTTAGTCGGGGAATGGCTGCAGTACCCCGGGGCCTGCAGCATTTACACGGCCTCACCTCAAGACAGGGCAGAGTGGAGAAGGACAGCAGGTATGATGCGCGCAGAGGGAAAGCTGAAATCGTGCGTAACAACACTGATAGCGCCATCCACAGACTGCGTTAGCGTTTATTTGTCTAGCTCTGATGGCTTGTACAGTGAGCTTACTGTGTATATGAACAAATGTGGAAGAATTTCCCTGTTCCAAGTGTTGTTATTTTTCTTATATTTATTTCATACATCTTTCCACTTTTTGTACATTACTGGTGAATCCAGGGTTTGAGTATTTATGTAGATTTGTGCATGTGAAGGAATGCATCTAACCCATCAGCACTCCTATCCTACCCAATCCCACAAGACCTCCTCACTAAAGTCAGTTGTGGGTATCAACTTTTAGCTGGGTACAGGGATAGCAGCTGCCGACCTGGCCCGTATTTAATAGAGGGCAGTGAAAGAAGTGCTTTGGTTTAGCACATGGAATGCATAATAGACCCTTTAGATATAGTGGGAATGAAGAGTCAACAAAAGTAGTAGAGTGATAACATTAAAGCTTGATAAAGGAAATGAACGTCATTTGGATGGAGATCCTGCATCCTAGATGATCTGTTCATAAGAAGTTCCACAGGGTTGCAGGTTCAGGTGAGAATGTGAAGAAAGTTCAGCACTTTAATTCAGTGAGGCATAACTTAGAGCACATTTAATTAATTCATCATCAGGAATGGATGTGAAGAGCACAGAGCTGTCATCAGAGTGATAAGCAATACAGAGGGTTTGATGAGTTCTAGCAGTCCACACCTCATGCTGGGCTTAGCAGTCCGAGGGTCAGAGTGGAGCTGCTTCTCATACTAAGGCCCAGAGAGGACCAGGTTCTGTGTGGCAGCCTGAAGTTGTGACTGGTTGGTGTCCTTACAGTGGCCAAGTGCAAGTTCTCTTTAGTGCTTTTCCGGGTGGCAGTCCTAGCTATGGTGGCCTCTTTTCTCACCTTGCGGTTTAGGTACAGAAGTAATGTTACAGTGTGAAATACTTTAATCTGTCAGGAATATTAGAACAAATTGTAGTATAAAACCATTTATTTCTGCATGCTTTCAAGGAAAGCATATTCCTTTGACCATACTTCGTTGAATGGGAAAAAGTCCAGGTTTTGTGGCCAGAACATCTATTCATGAGCTAATTTCAGTTCAGCTTGGCTAGGCTAATGTTTACCAGTGCTGGGTAAAAACAGTTTTAGGTGTTTGTGTGAAGGTACTTTTTAGATGAGGTTAACATTAAACCAGTAGGTTAAAGAAAATTACCCTCTATCATGTATATGGTGCTCATCAGGTCAGTTGAAAGACCCTTATACAAAAGTCTGACCTAGAGCCAAGAAGAAGGAATTCTGCCTGCACACTGTCTTTTACCAGAACGTGCAGCGTCAGCATTTGCCCGGGCCTCTACCTTGCTGGCCTGTGTTGCAGAATTTGGACTTACCAGGCTCCACAATCATGTGAGCCAGTTCCTTGAAATAAATCCACTTTAATGAAAATAAAATATACTGTGTTTGAATATGTAACACACATATGCATATAGACACACATCCTGTTCTTGTTTCTATTTCTGTGGAAAACTGGCAAATACAGGCTTCTTTGCATTACCTTTTGAATGAGATGTTATGCTCTTTACCCTGTTATGTGCAACATGTTGGTTTTTTAAACTTCTTTTTCTTCAGTTATCCACACTAAGTAAATACAACTTCTGTCCTTAATACTTTATCTTCATTAGTTATCCTTATATCTAGCAAGGGTATTGTTTTTTGAAACTGAAGTTTCTCATATAAAATATCAAAAGTGGGTACTTGCTTTACCCTTTCTGCCTTAGTTTTGGGATCATTCAGAAGAGAATTAATTTGTAAGGTTTATATTATCTTGACATTGACTTCAAATTACTTGAGCATATAGAACATAATAAATATGAGAACAACTTTATTTTTTGGACCCTTGACTTAGCATTCCAGACACACCAATCACAAATTCACACTCTAGGATTAGCTTTTTTGTTTTGTTTTGGTTTTGGTCTTCTTGAGACAGGGTCTCTCTCTGCAGTTCAACTTGGCTTTAAGCTCACTTTGTAGCCCAGGATGGTCAACGATCCTCCTGCCGCAGCCTCCCGAGTGCTGGGATTACAGACATGTGCCATCACTAGGGTTAGTTTTTTTTTAAAGACCTTAATTAAAAATCCATATTCCAGAAAAGGGTATTTTAAATCAACACAAGGCAGTTTATTATATTAGGTATGTTACAAGTACTTGTTGAATGCTGTTGAAGATATGTACAGGGATTAGTCTTAGAAATATTTTCTATGAAGGGATTTCGAGTTGGGCAAGGCCAGCAAGTTAGCAAGTTTTGGCGTAGCACCTCACTGCAGTCCTCCATTTGATTCTTCCCTCTGGCATTCAGGTTCCCTGTGAGTGATCTGGCTAGAGTACTGGGTGCATGCCGCTGTAGAATGTGGTGTTCGCACCTGGTTTATATGACCCTTTCACAAAAGTTTCTTCCAGGCTGACTTGAAGACAGATATCTGGGATTTCTCTGAGATAGGCTGTGGGCCTGTTTTTGCACCTTCCTGCTCAGCAATGTTTACACATTTAGTCGAGTTTACTTTGAGATTTTCTTTCACTGTAACATGTTACATGATTAGTGAGAGGGAGACTAAATCCCTCACCTTAGAATCTTAAAGAGACTATGTGTAATCCAGAATGCCTGATAATTGTGAACTCCAGCTTGGCACACACTGGGTAATCAAGAAACTGCCTAGTTCTTTCTATTGTAAGCTATTGTCCTAGCCCTGGCTCTGGGGAAGAAGAGGACATTTGTGGTGAAGCATTGCTCCAAGTCATCAGGATTCTTCCTGTTTTGTGACCAGATTTGTTTTTAAAACTAAGAAATTGACTGTCTCCACAGACTTAGTGTTTGTTTAAAGCCTCTTTTAGCAAAGCCACTAAAACCCAGGACAGGTGAGCGAGGGTTCTGCCAAGAAGCATGAGAGTAGCCTGTTTGTGGGGGTGTGTGAGTGCTTGGCTTGTCTCCAGGAGCACACAGTGCCAAGCCATCATCTGAAACTTGGCGTGCTAGAACCTGGGACATTTCCCATCTTTGATCTGATGGGAAGATTAAGCACAGTCCAGACTGCAGCAGACCTGAGACCCTGTGGAAGCACTCTGGGGGATTCCTTTCATTCAGCATTTATGGACAATCTGAGTTTATTTTGACCTGCATTAATTAAAGAAAACGTATCATTACAAAGTAAAGGAAATACATTTTTCTTATTGGTGAAAACGTATTAGTGTTGTTTTGAAAAAGTGTTGTAACTCAGATAACTGAAAATGCAGCTAAGATAATGATTAAAGTTGAAACCATATAAGCTAATTTTTACTTTACTAACTTTTCAGAGTTGGCTTTCTGATTCAGAAATGTCCTAGCTAAGTATGACTATAAACTTGTTATCCCTGAAAGCCTGGCTGTGTTGTGAGGTGGTGTATGAGGTCTTGCTGTGTTTGTTTTGATCAAGGAACACAATTTCACTTCCTGGCTGTGAAACAAGAAGTCTTAAATGTAAACATCCTTTTGTTTGCTTCTCTCAATGAAGTTACACAGGAACAGTGTGAAGGTGACAGAAGTAAACACGTGCATACCTTCATAGTGCTAATTACTGGGACCAGGACTATTGACCGTCTGTGTGTGTGAGTGTGTGTGTGTTGCACTAATGTCGTAATGAGGCTATGATCATTATTAATTCCATATATTTTTATAGAAGAGTTAAGGTACTGTAAGGCTAAATAGTAACACTATTACAGAAATTTAAAAGACCAAAGACAATAGAGACATAAGGTGTGTATCTGGGTCCTTCCTTCCATCTCTGAGGTTTTTCCTGGTTCAGATGGAACAGGAAGTATGGCAGATAATGAACCCTGTGGAGTTCCTGCTCTGGACACAGGTAGGAGTTTCAGCAAGTGAGTCTACATTCATAGTAAATTGGTTTTTGTTTAAAGGGCATGAAGGATCATAGTGGACGAAGTATTCCCATCCAGTTGGCAGAAGGAGAATATGAATGATTAAGTGTCTGAGGAAATACTACCTCATTTATTGCCATAGGAAGACCTTTCCTCTCCTTATCTCGAACATACACATTGGTCAGCTGCCTCCTTCTCCCAGTAACTTCTCGGTGGGCCCTGTTCCCGTAGCTGTTTTGCAAATACACAGGCGAGACTTAGCTTGCTTTACAACTTGGCAAAAACTATAGAGCTAGGGAATTTAGGAGGCTTTGAATTGGACTGAAATTTGTACTGTAGCTATTGGGAATCGTTCAAATTGGGCCTGTGTCTGTCTTGATGTGCTGTTTTGGTTTAATGAACATGTACTGTAGTTTGCGTTGTCATTTGCCATATAGATTCCTTAAATCACTGCATAGACTTACATATTTGAATATGTCATAATTTAGCAATCGCGTTTTTCGTTGGCAGACACCTAGGTCATTTCCCACTTGGGGTTATTCCAAATAGTGCTGTATGAACTTCCTGTATGTACATCTTCATGTACATTTGCAAGTACTTCTATAAATGCACGAATGTAACATTTGCTCAATTGTATTTACATGGACAGTATTGGTTGCTACTTTCAAATTATTTCTTTTGGTTTTTTTCAAAGAGCTTTATTCTCCTTCATACCCTTACAAATATTATATGTTGGCACATGGTATCTCGATTTAATTCACATTCATTTACTCTCTAATGAAGTT
Source organism: Dinomys branickii (assembly GCA_004027595.1). Lineage (NCBI taxonomy): Eukaryota > Metazoa > Chordata > Mammalia > Rodentia > Dinomyidae > Dinomys > Dinomys branickii. Next base: position 168,119 of record PVLD010000906.1, on the reverse strand, counting down.
GAACATCTTTATTTCATTTGCTAGACATTAGTATTTCTTTGTTAAATTCTCAATTCCCTTTACTTACACATGCAGTTCTTTGAGATGAGAAAGCCTTTTATGTATTACGAAGATTCATATTTATATTAATATTTTCCCCTAATCTGTGATTTGTATAACTTCATTATGAAATACTTAAGATTTTAGAATTATTATTTATTTCAATAACTTTCATAGTGCTAAGGACTGAACCCATGGCTGCATGTATGCTATCCAAGAATTCTAACCCTGAGCTCCCTCTCAAGCAGTTTAGCATTGATTTTTATGGTGACAGTTTGCTAATTTCTCTCAAAACTTTCTAAGGTCTGTAAATTTCTCTCTCGCCTGTGAGTTAAGCATAGTCATGTATTTTCTTTTAGGACTTTTATAGACTATACAGATTTTTCTCCTCGTCATTGTTAGCTAAAGAATACAGATAACAGCCATTTATATAGCATTTATATTGGGTATTAGAATTAATGTAGAAATGATTTAAAATATGGGAGGATGTATGTAGGCTACATGGAAGTTCTGAGCAATTTTATGGAAGGTACTTGTGCATCACATATTTTGTATCCACGGGGAGTGGGAGGTCCTTGACCCACCCTGAACAGATAGATACCTAGGATTGAATATATATACGTTATGGTTCTGAGACAATCTGAATTATATTCTTGTTCATGATACAGAGTAGGAATATTCTGCAGGTGGATAGCTTACTTTTCCCATACTGTTTAATTAAAATACCACTGTAACTAATTTGAATAGAAAAGTAAAGTGTTGAAATAGATTAGGTGTAAAAATGAATCACCCTTGGGTCAGAACTGCGTTGCCTTAATGAAGATTTGTTGTGTTTTGAGTAAACTAGAATGTATAGTCATTTGGGGGCATGCATAGCTGTACAACATCGAAGATTTTAATTCAGGAATATTATATGGCATTATGTTTGTGTTCTTGTATTTTTGAATTTTTTATTTTATAGAGAAGGAATGTTTTGCACATTTATAAATAATACTGAATATTAGTTTATTTTTGTATTTTTTGAAGCTGTTGATCTTTAAAAATTAACATTGTTTACAGTACTCTGACTAGTTCTAATAATTTTTCTTTTCAGTTTGTTGGACTTTACAAGTAAATGATATTTTAATATGGAAATAATAGCTAGGTTATGACTTTTTCAACTATTTTCAGCTTTTTTTGCACATGTATATAATTTACCAGCCTATTAGCAAGCAAAAGATGAAAGACTTTGTGTGTTATTTATTTTCCAGAGGACATGTTACCACAGCCATCTGATTACTAGGTGTTACAAAGTGGTCATTTTCTAATACGCAGTCTTACAGGTTTTGTTTGTTTTACATAATTTCAGAATATTATAAAATGAACCAGCCTAATTTGGGGGGAGAATTTGTTTGATAACAATGTTTAGGATCCTGAAAAAATTAGGAAAACATTTATTTAAACATTTGTTCTATATTTTACAAATACACACATATATACATGTACAAACACACAGTACTGTGTTCTCCAGTGATATTCTTGTACTTTGACAGAAGTATATGAGTGGCCAATTTTAAAGGGAAAATTTTCAGTTATACAGGTAGTGGTTTCCAGGCAAGGCATATAAGACACCCAGCTCTTGATACATGTGTGTGTGTGTGTGTGTGTGTGTGTGTGTGTGTGGTGGTGTTGAAGTTTACTTCCCTAGGTGTGTTTTTTCAAAAGACTATCTGCCTGTCTGCTTATCTGTCCACTTTTTTGTAGTTAATTTGGAAAATACTTTTCTCCTTTTCTGCAGTTAGTGTAGGAATTTCTGTTTCAGGCAGTGAAGAAAAATTGACTTGATATAATGCTGTGTTACATCAACTGTTATTCACATTACACAGTAGTTCATTTTAATTTCTGTGTTCCTTCAGAGCTGTGAGCTACTTAAGACTATGCTTCTATAATGTCGAGCATAGAGTTGGTACTGTGTAACTTTTTGTTGAATGAATAAATGTGAGTAAATGATTACCAAAAATATGAGAGAAGTGAAAGGTAAAAAGGGCTAAGAGAAAATCTTAAGTCTTAACAGTTTAAGGATAATTCTAGAAAATTCTATGAGAGATGCTTCATAAGCATATATTCTAAAAAGTTTCTTAAAAGTAATAACTCCATAGTATGGTAAGTGTGAAAAATGGAATGAACGTTTAAATTTTTAAAAATTCATTACAGTAAAAGATACATTGCCATTAATCTCACTCAGAATGCTTCCCCTGCTTCAAACACATGTATTCCGTTGTTCTTGACGTTTTTGTCAGTGTCCTCAGCCCACTGTCGCAGTGCCCTGTGTCCTGAATCAATTCAAAATGTGTCTTTGGTGGTCGTTTTGGTGTTGGATGAGAGCCGGAAGTTGCACAGAGCTAGATGGGCATATAAGGTGGATGAGGCCACACTGTGATGTTTTCAAGTGCCTTTCTGTTGCATGGCACTTAGGGTAGCAGTCACCATATTGTTGACCACACTCTTGAAGAGATGTGAATGAGAACTCCCAGGGCCTTGTGACAAAGTGGCACAAATGATGGGTTGGAGTGTTGGCAGCAAGGTGGAGTGTTTTGGGGGGATTAATGGCAATGTGTCTTTTATCGTAATAATTTTTTAAAAATGTAAATATTTGTCATATGTTCAATCACATCTTGTACACATATACACTTTGATGTAGTAAAGTTTACTATGGTAGAGAAACATGGTGGAGACGAAGCAAAAATCCAAGTGATGTGAGCCTATAAAAATGTTGAAAGTCAGGAAGAAAAACAGCACCCAGTAAGATACAGTCCCTATTAAGGATGGGATTTTGAGAAGTATATTCAATTAGAAACCACACCATATTTGCTTCTATAGCAACAATATGTAATATTGGATTATAGATTACCGTGTATAAAATACAAAGCTGGGTATGATGTTGTATAATCCCACACTCTGGAAGGATGAGTCAGGAGAATCTGAAGATCAAGCCCACCCTGGGCAACTTAGTGACTTAATGAAAACTTGTTTCAATTTTTTGTTTTAAAAGGCCTGGAGATGTAGCTTTGTGTAAGGCCCTGCGTCCAATCCTCAATATCACCCCCCCCACCCCCGGCAAAAAGAGAGGAAGAGGAAGAAGAAAGGCCAGTTTTCTAGTGATGATGCATGCATGTAAAACTTACCTGAAATAGCAGGACCAGGTTTATCTGGAATAGCAGGACTAGCAGTAAACATAAATTCATCTTCCACTTTCTGTTCTGCTATTTTTTTATAGTTTTGTTTTTTTTTCCTTTTTGCAGTACTGGAGATTGAATCAGTGGTGCTCTACCACTGAGCTACATTCCAATTCCTTACCAAACTTGTGATCTTTGCATGTGAATGTGTGTGTAAATTTTCAGTGGTTAAGGGAGTTTACAGAGCTTTTTCAGGCACGGTTTATACCCTCGGTTGTAGTGAAACAAGTTTTAATTGAAAATGTCAGTTTTTGCCATAGCTAACAATTAGACTTGATGAATTATGCATGTCTTTAAATATTCTTAAATATTGAGAGTGATTTTCAAGTAATACAAATATAGCTTAAATAAGGACAGTAAAATTTCCTATGACTATCAATGATTTGGGTCAGGAAAGAGTTGCGAATTTTCTATTTTTTCAGCCATTTTTGAACAGCATTTTGATAGCCGTTTTCCAGAAAGCCCCAATTAAATTTTGATTTGAATCTATATACACATAATATGAGAGATGACAGGTGAGAGCTGTTTAACATAGCCCAGGATAGTACATGATAGAAATCAGTTTCAGTGATTCTATGATTAAAATGTAATTCTAATATTGACATATTACTCCTTGGGGCTGGCTTGAGCCCTATCAAGAAATAGGCTCAGTGTGAATGTTTGCCTAGGTAGCTTCAATATGCATTGGCTTTATCAGGAAAGCGCAGAGTGCTGCTGTTAATATGGTATGTGCTGAGTGTATGAAAGGTGATGAATATTGCTCTTCAGATAATGTATTCTGTAACCATTCTTGTTTGTTAAATAATTAAAATGAATAAAAATGACATTTTAAAATTAAAGTTACTTTTATCCTGGTTCAGTTTTCCTTTTCTTAATGTCACTATTCACTGTAAAGCCAAAACAGTTACTTAGAAGACATTTATCACACTGTTTTTTAAAATAATAGACTTCTGGATAGCTGGAAGTCCTTTGTTGTTTTGCACTCAGAATGCTGATTTTCTATGCTATCATGGTGTTTTTGGCTTCTTGCTACAGGTTTTCAACACTTACTCCAATGAAGACTACGACAGGAGAAATGATGAAGTTGACCCCGTGGCCGCCTCTGCTGAGTATGAGCTTGAAAAGCGGGTAGAGAAGCTGGAGCTTTTCCCAGTGGAACTGGAGAAAGGTACTCAGCGACACATGTAGCTGGGGCAGCAGCTCTGTGCTGTGTCCAGCATTCCTGTGTGGCGGTGTTAGGGACCCAGGCTGTTTTCTGAAGTGGTAAGGGCCGAGTAAAGCTTTAACTTGCAAATGGCTACTTTATGATCTTTGCGAATTAGTTGATGTGGATCTGGGTAGAGGACAGATCCAGACTTCTGCACCTTTTCTCCACCAAGCTCAGCTCTGTCTGCTCTAGCTCAGCTGGAGCAGTGGTGAAGGTGGGGAGGTACGGGTGAGTCTAAGCTCCTTGGCCTCCTAGAGAGGCTGGTGCAGGCGAGAGCCTGGAGTGAGCCAGGCCAGCGGAGCACCGGGCCAGAAAGTTGTTTGGGCTCCTGGAGTTGTGTTTTGTGGTTTTTTTTTTTTTTTGATGTAGAGAGAAGTCATGATCTGGCCCAGAGTGTGGTAGGAGGGGAAAATGACATCTGAATGTAAGAACATTTAGCTGAAAGGTTGCGTGTTGAAGGAGGCCTTAGCTAATAGGCCTGTGTCCTCTGTCTCTGAGGGCAGACGGCTCTAAGGGGACCAGAGGGGCTTTCCACTCACTTCAGTCTCCCTGGAGTGACGGCCTCCCTGCCGTGTAACCGCTTCGGATGTGCTGGAAGATGGCTGTGTTTGCCATCCTATAAGAGGGGTGCCCAGGAGCTAGGCTGTGACCCAGTGAACAGAAAAAAACAACCCTGCTGAGAGGGCTTTGGAAAAAAGTGGAATAAAGAGATGATAAATTGAATAACAGAAACAAAAGAAAACTCACTGGTGGATATTCAAATGTGGCTTTATGAAGGCTTTCTTAAGCAAATCAGCAAGCAGCAGCAACACTGGCCAGCTTTTCCCTTGCTGAACACAATCCCCAGCCAGCCCAGTTTAAGGGCAGATGGGCTTGATTTGGCTCACGGATTTGGAGGTCCCAGGTTATTCCAGCTGTGAGTGGGAAGGCTAAGGGCCACAGTTACAGCATCGAACATCAAACTGACCCCATGCTTGGGTATAGGCTGGGGACATCCTAATACGTAAAAATAAAGTGAAAACCTTACAAAATACCAGGCAAAAAAATCTCAACACTCTTGTACATGTACGAAGTCCCCATGATGAATATAATCACTATGCACTACAAGTCTATACTAATAAAAATAAAATTAGAAATCTCAATGCCAACACACAGGCCAAGGCATTTCAAAGGGCAGAGTGATAAGGCAAGTGTCAGACGTCTTTGCAGGACCTAGAGGCAAGGAGATGTAGCTATAATTTCATGGGCCACTGAGAATAGAAAGGACAGCCATCCGGGAATCCATGTCCGTGCCAGATTGCACTTACCTAACTGGGGGAAGAAACATATTTGCTGATGTATAAGATCAATAGAACACATCAACTACATACTTTACGCATGTAATTTACTGTCCAGTTAGCACAAAACAAAAAAGTCAAAAAACAGCCTGTTGAAAACAGCACAAGTGAGAAAAAAGGTGAAAATCACATGAGAATTACGCTTAAAACTGCGTGAGGGGAAGAAGCTGTGAAGAAAACCAGTTTTTAAATATATTTGACTAGTTAGTTTCATTAAAAGATATTTTGTTTTGAAAGCGTCAAAAGAAACAAAAAAATGGTGCTTGCATTTTTCATACATTTAAGCATGTAAAACCCATTTTTAGTATCAAGGTCATATGAAAACAGAAGTGAGAGTGGGCTTTGTATCGCTAATAAATACAAAAAGTGAGAGCAGTCCAAATAGTTATCAGTCGTAGAGCCTATCAACTATAGCATATCTAGTAAATAAAACGTTAGCAATGAAAATTGATAAATTACACTTTATGAGCTTCACATGTTATTTTTACAAACATAATTGAGGCAAAATAAGCATTTGCAGAAGTCATTTAGTTATCATTTCACTTATTTAAATTTCAAAACTAGAAAAGTGAACAGTGTAGGCCAAGCATGGTCGTGCACACCTGTAATCTCAGCACCCTGGGAGCCTCAAGCAGGAGGATTGGAAGTTTGAGCCCTGCCTGGGCAACTTAGTGAGTTAGCAAGTCCTGTCTCAAAAGCAAACAAATAAGCAAACATAAACAGTAATGGGTCTGTGTTTTTCCGTTTAAAATTTTAATACATTTTACAAAATGTCCTCTTGCAGTGCAGCTTTGCTGGCCGTTTTATTTAAGCAGCACCATGTGAATTCATCCTGTTGCTAGGAGTGTGTACCCAGGAGGATCAGGGTGGGTGAGGGCGGGGACTGCTGGGTCCTTGCCAGGGCAACCATGGGAATTAGTGGCCTCCAGATGTCTGTTCTGGCTGGCGTGTGCTTGTCTGTGACACATGACCCCTGACCAGGGAGGAGGTAAGGTGGCTGAGAACAAGCATTATGTGTCTCTGGGCCTCAGCTGTGCTGTTCCTTGCTTTGCCCTTCAATTACATTCTTTTTGTACATAGTCTGCACCAGAATTCAAGGTGGCTGTAGTTAATACTGCTTTTCCCTCCGCTGGTTTTCAGCCCAGAAAAATCCTAGTGATATTCTAGTTTGAGCAGTGAAAGGAATTGTGGAAGGAAGAAAAATAATTTTAGGATGGCTTGAGTCCAGGTAGGAAAATAAATTAAAAACCAAGAAGTAATTTTCACATAGTTGTCACAGGAATTTAATGGGCTGCCAATGCAGAGATTTCACATTTGAGAGGAGCCCTTGCATGTAGTGAGTGTAGGAAAGGTTTGCTTATAGCTCCGTGGTGGTTTGGCATGTGACAGTTCTTCATGAGGAGAAACCTTGTTAGTATAGTGAGTGTGAGCAAGAAGTCAGGCTGAATTCTGGTCGCTTTGAGGTTTCATACAGAAGGGAAACCATGGCATTGTCAATGTAGAGGGGTCTCCTTGAGCAGCTCTTAACAGCAACAGAGGAGTACAGTGGGCTGAGGTTAGGTAGATGCAAGCACCGGAGGGGCTGCAAAAACATAACCTTGGTACACACAGGAAAATTCATGTTAGAGGGAAGAAACCCTGCCACACAGCTAATGTGGAGGAGCCTCTAGCACTTAAGTAACCTCCATGTGCACAGGAAAACTCACTCTGGTGAGAAAAGCCAAAACTGTGTGCAGTGCATTAGCAAGAGAAACCCCTACCCCTGATAAACTTCAGGGTATTTATGCTAGAGAGCAATTTCAGTGAGATACACATGAGAAATCACATGTATGCAGACATTCCAGATGTAATGAATGAGAAATGTATTTTGTGATCTCACATACATTAGTCAACACTAAAGCTTTTGCCCTAAAGAGATGCACCGGTGCATAGAGTGAACAGGAAAATGTCTTCACCAGGGTCCTGTCAGAACACTCATCCAGGGAGGTTCCCTTAACAAGCTGGGCATGGTGGCACGTGCCTGTATTTCCAGCACTCTACAGATTGAGGTAGGAGGGTCTTAAATTCAAGTACAGTGGGCAACTTAGTAAGACCCTGTTTCAAAATAAGAATAGTTTTTAAGAGGGCTGAGGGTGTAGCTCAGTGTAAATGCCCTTGTTACCCCCCCAAAAAAGACATATAAAACTGAGCAAAAGTTCAATACTCTTTACCAGACAGTATTTTTTAAATATATCTAGAGTAAAAAGGTATGATTGTATTAGCTGTATTTAGAGCAAAAGTTGTACGTAAGGCAAACGTTGGTGACAAGTAATGAAATAAGCCTTCTTCAAAGAAATATTAATTATGAATACTTCATGAAGTACAGTTATGGCTGAAAAATCTCTTAAAAGCATAAAGTGGGCCAGGGATATAGCCTAGGAGCACAGTGCCTGCCTGTCCAGTGCAAGTTCCTGAGTTTGATTTCCGGTAGGTACCAAAAAAAAGCATGAAGGATATAAGTTAGTTTCCCTGTAATCATGGTTGATGCTGTTAGTCTATTAGTAATAATTATTTTTATGCTATAATTGTCATTGATAAAAGGTGATAAACAATAATTACAAAGACTTTGAGGATATTAGAAAATAACCTTGAATGCTAACCAAAAAATTTAGTATATAAAATAGTGTGTCTTTTATTTCATCAGTGTTAGTCTATGTATGTATGTTCATGGTAGGGACAAATGGAAATATGATTTATAAGTGAATTTTTCAAAAAAATCCACAGTACTCCTCACAGGGCCAATAAAATGAAAACAAAGGTGAGTGCCTGTCAGTAGAGAGGGGGTTTATTGTGTTGTGGTAGCATCTCACCATGAAATATTATACAGTTGTTAGAAATGATTTGGAGTTATGTTAGTTGGTATCTGTGTCTTAATCACTCGTCTTTATTACTGGCACAGAATACCCAGCGTGCACTGCTGACAGGAGGAGAGGTTTGGTTTGGCTCTCCGTTCACAGAGATTTCAGTTCATAATCAGCAGGCTCCAAGGAGCAGCAGTGAGGCGGAAGGCCTGGGTGAGGAGTGCTGCTCTCCTCAAGGCCTCCAGGAAACAGAGAACCCAGAGAAGAGCTGCGCGGGGGGAAGCGTAACCTTCTAGGTCATGCCCGCACTGATCTTTGTCTTCTTGCTGGGCCCCCCTCCTGATAGAGTCAGCTATGACACTTCCAAGTCCAGTCACCTTCCAGAGGCCCAACCTGTGATCTCCTTGGGCTTGAGGAGGCCGTGTAGGCACATAGCACAGCAGTACCGATGAGGAGTTTCGAGCAGTAAGCTGCAGAAGGTAGATACAGTTTCACTGGTGCAGATGGAGTAAAAGCCACGTGCGTGCGTGTGTATGTATGTATGTGTGTAATGTAGCTATTGATAAGTGACACCTACCATCTCACTGACACGAATGGATAAGTATAAAGAAAATTTCATAAGTAAATTCTAACATGGATCACATTTATTTAAGATTACATGTGTATTGGAGTATGTGTGTGCTTCAGCTTAAATAATTGATAGGATTATTTAGAGAGTCTGTGTTTGAAGGTAGATTATTCAGTATCCACATTATTGCCTTCTCTAGGACCAGTCAGTTACTAAAAGTGATAAGGAAACTCTTGAGCCCTTTGAGGAATCTTACTTGATAACCTTACTCTCCAGTATAGAAAAAAATTCTGCTGATTGCACCATCATGTGCTGTCCAAAAAGTGTGACAAAACTAAAAGCAGCAAATAGGACTTAATCTGCTAATCAGATCATGAGAACCATTGTAAAACCTAGATTTTCCTTTGTTACTTTTTCACAGACGAGGACGGTCTCGGTATAAGTATTATTGGAATGGGCGTTGGAGCAGATGCCGGCCTGGAGAAGCTGGGGATATTTGTCAAGACAGTAACAGACGGTGGCGCTGCTCAGCGAGACGGCAGGTGAGGAAACGACTGATGGTCACTAACTGCTTACAATCCTGGAAATCTCTTGTAGTGCTATCTTTTCTCTTTTCAGTTCTTTTAAAAAGAGTATCAGGGGGCTGGGGATATAGCTCAGTGGAATAAGCGCCTGCCTAGCAAGCGCAGAGTCCTGAGTTCGATCCCCAGTACCGCAAAAAAAAAAAAGAGTATGAGTATTTGTCGTATAGGGAAAATGTGAAAAACACCTGAATTTCTGCTTTCTGTGTAGAACATCTGTTTTAATATATAATAGATGGGGTTATGTGTGTCTGTCTACCTCATTACCCATCCATCTAATGTGAAGTGAACAAAACCACTTGAAGAGCTTGTACTGTGGAGGTCAGAATATAGTTTTACTTCAGAAATACTGAAGCAAATGGTATCAGTTTTGGCACTACTGAAAATGAAAGGTAGTAGTTGACATTGCTTCCAGCAATGTAGAAGGGTTCCTTTCTTCCTTTGCAGCCTTGCCAGCATTTTTTATTATTTAATTTCTTGATGATGGTCACTCTGGAGTAAGAAAGAACTTTGGGTTTTTTTAGTTTGTGTTTGTCCAATGACGAGTGATGATGGCCATTTTTTCATGTATTTATTGACCATTTGTATTACTTTTCTGAAGTGTCTGTTCATTTCAGTTTCCCGGTTTTTGATTGGCTCTTTTATTTGCAGAGGGGTCTAATGTTTTTGTGTTCTTTACATATTCTAGATATTAGTCCTCTCTCTGAGGAGCAACTGATAAAAAACTTTCCCATTTCATAATTGTCTCATGGTTTCTGAAAAATGAGACATCCAAAATACAAATAAAAAACAAAATTAAAGAGAGAGAAGGGAAGTAGGAAGATAGCTTTTTAACAAAAGGCAAGGGGATCAAAAGGCAAGGGGATCAAGGGAGGCAGGGAAAGGGTGTCCCAACTCCACACAGGGAATGTAAGTATTGTGTCCTGCAAACATGTACTAATAAAAAAAAGTGAAAAAAACAACAGGTGAAAGGAAAGTTAGGAACTCTGCTTCCATACTGATGATAATTCTACAGGTGAGTGTTTCTCAAATTGTGTTCTATCTAAAACCACAGGTTCTTGAGTCTTAGCTAACCCTGTAGAATTAGTCACTAGGAGCAAGGTCTGGCAGTGTGCATTTACCCATTCAAATTGGATAATTCTGATGCACAGCGGAGTATCAGGTTATCTTTTTTTAATGTTTTAGCTTTCATCAGCTCCAAGTGTATCCATCTTTATCATACTACCTCTTGATATATTTGTTTAGAATTGGCAGCAGAAAGTTAGGAATAAAAATACAGTGGTCCCTTGGTTCACAAACTCAACTCTCTCCACACTTGTGGTTGCAAACCAAAGTGGAACAAGAACTAAATCAAATTTCCCCATAAAGTCAACATTGAACCTAACCGTGGAATTTGATTTGGTTCTTCTCCAATTTGGTTTGGGACCAGAATTGTGAAAAGAATCACATTCATGAACTGAGGTTTTGCAGTAGAGGTAGACTCCAAAATATGACTGCCAAATCCAAAGAATATATTTTATTTTTAAAGGAACATTGAATAAATAGCTATGATTTTTTTGACATATATATAAAGCATCTTGTCAAATTATAATGCATGTGGTAATTTATGAATCTGTTGAGACCAATAAAAGTAGTATTTATGATCCTAAACACATATACTGATCAATACGGATTTTTTTTGCAGAGTACGAAATTGATTTAGGTAAATTAAAAAAAAAATTCTCCTCTATTTTCTCTTCCATGTGCAAGAACCACATTTTGCCTTGTTGAGTTGTATTGTATTTACTTCTTTGATACTGAGGATTAAAGCCAGGCACTTGGTATGAAACTACATCTCCAGGTCTTCAGTGTTTTAAAGATTTGCAACAGGCTATTGCTAAGTTAGTCAGTTGCCCAGACTGGGCTTGAATTTGCCACCCACCCTCCACACCCTCCAGGAGTGTGAGAATTATGGGCATGCACCCCATGCCTGGCCTGGACCACATCTTACTCCATAGCCTTGCTGGTATTCCCATGGCGTGAGGTATGGGACCTGGTCTGGAGAAGGCCTGAGTGAATATTTTAAGTGAATGCTCAGTTGGCTGCATGTGTATCACAAGTGGGATGTGAATGTTTTGTGTTTCAAGTGTTTCTTCTTTTCAGAGTAGTTAAGGAAATAAGCTCTTTGCCTTTTCAATGAGTTATGTAATGGTAGCGGTATTTCTAGTTAGTAATTTATCCCCTTTCTTCCAAGTAAGCTACAATTTGTCTGTAAAATCTACCTATTTGTCTTCAATTTGGATGACAAATTCGAAGGGACATTTTCAAGGTGATGAAAATAATTCTTACATTATTAAAAGAATATTAAAGGTTTTTGAACCATTCCTCTTAAATGAATTGGCCACAGTCCAAATAAAATACAATTGATTAGAAAACTAAGAGGCAGAAAGTTTTATGTTAAGTACTTGAGTAGTTGCTGGTGTTCCAAACACATACACATTTATTTTTTCCTCACTTGTTTTTAAAATCGTTTGTTTTCTATTAACATATTTAGTCATTACTTCCCCCATAGCTTCATTGTTTCTTCACTGATGTTAGATCTTTATGAGTCCCAGTACTTATCTCCTCAGTCCTTTTAAATATTTAACTTGTATATCACTCCTGCTGTTGTTGTAGGAAGTGCTTAATAAATACCTCTATGAATATATTAAGAAAGGCAACTTGATGTGATTAACAGAATCTCTAGGATCATGTAACTAGGAGTTTTAATTCCGTCCCCTCCAGTTACCAGCTGTGGAATGTTAAAAACAGGTCTTAATTTTCATGTTGTCCACCTTGCAGGATTGTTGGGAGCATTAAATAAGCTTGTAAGAAACATTGCAAAGTACTGTTTGTGTGTGATCCTGTTCTTAAACATACGAGAAACAAGCTTGACATTTACAGAAGTGTTATTCTGGGAAGAGTCTTATGAAAAACTATTGAAAGGTATACAAAATATGTACAGAATCATAAAAATTTGGAGGTTAAAGATATTTCAGAAATTTTTACCATCTGTACATTTCCTTTTAATGTGTGTAAGAGAGTAGAGTGTGTGTCAGAAAATAAGAAAATATCTTCATTATTAGACCTGTGACCTATTGAGTATCCTTTAAATTTTTTATTATTGTTAACTGGTGCACTCATTTGTGCAATATTTGAATGTTTACTAGTAAAAGGTATCAACATACAAAACTTTGGCAAAGAATTGCTGTTTCCAGTCAGTAATTTTTTAATGTTATGATAGTTAACTACTGATACGAAAACTATTGTGTTGTATTAAGATTTTACAAAATAGTATGAAGAATATGATGCTACTCTTGTATGGATATGTATTCTTTTTATTCATTTCTCTCTCAAAAATTCTAAAATTAAATATGCCAAATGTTGAGTAGTCTAATATGTGGTGTTCTAAAATTTCAGCTAATATGCAATATTAATGTTTCTAAAGAGATTAAATAGGTGATACTTTTTACAGTTTTAAAACCGTAGCTAAATGGAATAAAGTCATCATCCTGGGGAGGGTACTACCCTACAGAGTTTGTTTGTGAACAAAATTAAAAGTTCTGGATTAGGTGTTCTCTATAGTACTTTCTAGCTTTAAAGGAAGAAGATTTTGTATGTTAGTTTTCTAGCTTGTCTTAATTTCTAACTCATTTCAATTTAATCCCAGGTATAGTCACATTTTCTTTCAGGAATGTTAAAAAAAATCCTGTGTTTATATATTTTATAAACAAAATGTGTATATATAAATATATTTACACGTATATTTCTTTTCTCCTTCTTTGCCCCCATAAAAGAAGCTTTTGCATATGGTTGTTTTTACACCCTTTCAAATGGCTCATAAATGGCTCATAAATTGTCACCACATTTTGAATCCTTTTAAAAATTTACCATGGGTATTTACCTTCTGAATTACCCTGTGTGAGTAAAAAGTTCCAAGTATTCCTTATTCTTTTGTCCGACACTCTACAATATCTTTCATCAATTCCATGTCTGTGCCTTCTCATATGTAGTCTTATCATGGGAGATACTCAATAAATATCTTTTAAATAAGTGAATCCTTGTTCTTTTTTTTGAGCAGGTTCTCCTTTCTGTGTAGCTCAGATTATCCTTTAACTCACTATGTAGTTCAAGCTGGCCTTGAACTTGGAGCAAGCCTCCTGACTCAGCCTCCCAAGTGCTGGGATTACAGGTGTGCACCACATGCCTGGTGAATCTTTATGCTTTAAACTTTTTTTTTTTTTTTTGCGGTACTGGGGATCAAACTTAGGACCCTGCACTTGCTAGGCAAGCGCTTATTCCACTGAGCTATATCCCCAGCCCCTTTTTTTTTTTTGAACTTTTTGTTTTTCTTTATGATCACTTTTTTTTTAAATTTTATTTTAAAGACAAAAGAATGGAGACATATGAACCAGAAAAGCCATAAACAATACAGAAAATACAAAGTTATACAGAATATAGTAGGGAATTAGAACTGGATGTTGTATTACATAGTTATCTTCACATTAGTTAACACAAAAACATTAAAGGAAATACCAAATTATAGATGAGATAGTAGGGAATGTGCACTGGATGCTGTATAATATAAAGTTATCTTTATTTCTGCTAATACAAAAACGACTGAGGAAATACAGAATTATAGAGAACATAGAAGGGAATTAGCTCTGGATGCTGTCCTACACAATGTTACCTTCATCCTTGTTACTCAGGTTACACAGATGATGGCCCTTTTGATCAGTTCCTTTTTTCTCCTCCCTCATCTCCGTTGCCCTACCACTCAATCAGTCATCTTCCCTGTGATAATAACTGTACTCCTGGGTTTATCTATATCCTTGGACTCTCACCTTGGGAAGAGATATAGCTGCCTCAGACTATACTATAACATACAGGGGTGTAT
>PVLD010000906.1:0-153317 GCA_004027595.1 Dinomys branickii | reverse complement strand
GCCCTGTCGTCCTGCTATGGGTGGGGGCGGGGCTTTAATCAGTTTTGAAACATTTATTTGGACCTAACATATTTATTTGTTTTAGTTTTTATTTTTATGTTCCTTCACTGAATTGTAGTGTAACCAAGGGAATATAACTAACAAGGATATTAATAATGCTGTGCTCGAGGCAAATCTAAAATGCACTTGATATGGTGTTGTATGTTTAATTTTCAAGTTTCACATTCATTTTAAAACATGATCCTATTCAGCTTTATTGGAGGAGATACCAAACAGGAAATTAAGGTGTCCTTCTGCAAAAGATGAGGATTTTGTTCCTGAGCTATTTTGGGAAATACAAGATAGAAATAAATAAGGAGCCCTGTCCCTGTGCTTGCTTGCCAGCACCCTCACTCTCTCAGGAGCCGTCTGTGCCCCGGGGACTCTCAAGCCCAGGAGAACCCTGTATAGCAGGCGCTGCTAAAAGTGTGTCTGTCATGACCTCTTGCGTGATGGTTTCCTTTCTGTGTACTCGCTCTTTTCCCACTTTTCCAATCTGAAACTCCGCTTATTCTCCCCTGTGGGAGCTGCGTGTGGGTGTTTTGCTGTGTATTTTCTCATTGAAATTTTCACTAGCATTTTGGTGACGATCTCTGTTGACTGAAGTTTAATGTTGCTGCAGCTGTCTCGGAGCCGTTCACGCTTGGTTCTGTGTTGAACCCATCTGTGCGGTGGGGTTGGGTTCTACCCTTCCCATAAACATCATATAAATAAATAACTGTCCAATAACATTAAACAAACCCTAGAGTAGTCAGCTTACCTGTTTTCATTAGCTTCCCACACATTGCTTCTGGTTGTTAAGTTTCCAGTTGAGGAATGTCAGCAGTAGTAAACTGAGGGTGAAGAGCAGTGGTGTAGCTTGCTTATCATAAGCACAGGAAAATTACTGAGGAACTGGCCAGGTCGAGATGACTGTGTACACACTAGCAGGTTCATTCCTCTATGTTCTATTCTAGAAGCCAGTGTACGCAGAGAAATGGGCTGTTTTCTCTGCTGTTCTGGAAAAGGTTTGGAAAGTCCACAAGAACTGATTATGCTGTGTGCTCTGGATTTGCTCTGGATTGCAGACAGACATCCATTTAGTGTCTGTCACTGGGATTGCTTGTCTTTCCTATGTTTTGCATTGTAGCTGAGATTTGAGAGCTGCATCGGTCTCACTGTCTGTGAAGTTGCATTTAAAAGTTGTCTTTGCAAAGACAGTGAGCGTAGATACTTTCCCCTACCAAAATGACCATTACGGCCTGAATGGCTTGGCTGGCTCATGCAGTGGATGGTGGGAGGAGCCCGTGGGGAAGTGGACATGGACTGCTGCCCTTTCTTGGAACCGTTTTTCCTATCTTTTCCAGTCTTCTTTGCCTTTCTTCCTTCTTGTGCTCATTTTCAGTTGCTTAAGCTTAATTACACAAAAACTACTTAATCACACAGTCTACCTCTATGGAAAGGGAAATTGAGAAGCTCCTTAAGCAGCATGCCCCACAGAATTTACCCCTCTCGCCTTTCCATCCTTTTTTTTTAAAGATGTTTTTTATTTCCTTGTTTCTATAGTGTACCAGATTTAAAAATTTTTCCCTAATAATAGATTACCTTCAAAATGATAAAAACAATGTAAAATAAACTTTCTTTTAAGAAAATATTAATCAAATACTGAGCTTTCTCATTTCCTTAATGCTCTCTGTATTCTGCCCAGACCAGAGGAATTGTGCAGGATCACTGTTCTGATGTTAGGGTCTCTCTTTTTCACATTAGTCTTCGGTCTGTGAATGCAACGCAAACATGGAGCTGGGTTTCTGTTGTCATTGTTTCTGTCATAGGGAACACTTTGTACCTTGGGTGTTTTCTCTCTGCTTTGTGAGCATCACCAGGGCTTTATTTTCCTTTGTGGAGATGTGGATTTCCATCTAGTATCATGAGCCTCATCCCTGAAGATGTCGTTTAACATTTTTATCACCAAGACTGCTGGTGATTGACAGTTGTTTTTGTTGCGTGGGTGCTCACTTTGCCCCTGGTTTGAGGTACAAGTGTACCTGAACATAAAAGTATGTTTATACAAAACTATTTTAACTTCCCATTTCTTACATTTTGGAGAAAATATTCTTTTAGTTTTGGGTTATATGTTACAGAACCTTGAGTCCAGAACATTTAGCCTAGTTATTTCATCACTGTGCACATGTGCGTGTCTAGTAAGAAAGAGCAAGTAACTGTAATGCTTCAGTGTAAAGAAAACCTCTCTAGATCATTTCCCCACCTACAATGTAAGGATGTTACCATCGGTTGTTAAATTAGCATGCGCAATGGCATTTTAAAGGTATAAGATTATAAAGTTACATGTACGTAGGTGAAAATTTGGAAAAGGTAGTCAAATGTAAAGAAAAAAGAAGTCTTACATAAAATCTAGGGTTAGAGTTAGGATCATCTAGAGTTGACCACTATTAAAATTCTGCTGATGGATTTAGTTTTAGATTTTTTTCTCCGTAAATACGCCTTCAATTACTCAACAAAATGAGGAGCAACTGGATATGCAAGGGGTAGGTCCCAGACCCTGGAGACCCTAGTGCTTCAAAGCACAGCTGGAAACATACTTGTATATTCCTCTATATTGCTGTAGATCTTCACAATTTCATCAAATACGTATTTTTTCTTCTCCTACAAAATTGAAAAATTTGGCTTTTTCATTTAAACAAACACTTTATGACTTCTCTTTGGTGTTTTCAAATTGTCAGCATCCCTGCTTTTGTGCTTTGGGGCAATTATTAAGTAATAAAAGTTGCATGAACAGAAGCACTGGAATGCCTTGACAGACTGATACCTGACAGGACTACTGAGTGACTGATGGGCAGGTCATGGGCACCTACACAAGAGGAAAGGTGATTCATGTCCTGGCGGACTTCAGCACACTACCTAAAACAGCATGCAGGCTGAAATTTATGGGTTATTTACTTCTGGGACTCTCCGTGTAACATTTTCGGAAGTGGTTGGCCCTGGGTAACAGAAACCGTGGAGAATGAACATACAAATAAAGCGGGGTTACTGTGTAGCTGAGTTTAGGTTTCCTCTCCCTCACGCTGGGTATTGAACTCAGGGCCACTGAACTGAGTCACACACACCAACCGTGCCTTTTCCTTCTTCGGTTTTATTTTTGAGACAGTGTCTTGTTTAATTGCTCAGGCAGGACCTGAACTTGTGTTTCTCCCACCTCAGCCTCCCGGATTACTGGTGTTACAGGCGTGAAACTCATTTCTTACTATGTGGCAGCACTGTGCCCCACCCTTTATAGTTTGTATCTTATTTAATTCTGCTGATGTCCTTCATTAAATATGAAAGATACGCTTCATACTTTTCTAAACATACTATGTACTCATATTATGCTTACTCTTTTTCATTTATTATTTTTCTTTCAGAAAGCCAGTGGAAAACGTAAACACAAAGATTAATGTGGTGGTTATACGTATGGAAACAGCAAAGGGAAAAAAATTAGAGACAAATAAATGGGCTGTATATTTTATTCAGTGTATTTTCAGTAGATAAACTATGATTCAATTAGGCTCTGATAAAGTTGTGTATTGGGTATATAAACCTTTGCTGTGTAATTCCCTTCCACTTCTTTCTGTGTTTAAAACATTCCGTTATAAGGAATAAAAATGCTACCTGTAGAAGATAATACAAATTTAAAGTATTATACATTCAAAACATCATATGTATGTGATATATGAATTGAGAACATAAGTCGGTAATTAAATAGACCTCTGTATTTGTGTATGACCACACAAACACATACATATGTACACACAGCCATACACAAATACTACATATTTGAAGTATACAACTATCGTAGGCAGAATTCTTGAGGGCTGTTTTTCTTGAGCAGGAGAGGTAAGATGAGGAACAAAGTTTTAGGCTAAAAGGATATTTCAGCTAGATTGGTTATATTTTAATTAGGCATAAAAGTATGTTAATATGTCATACATTTGTATTTATCAGTGTTTTCATAGGAATATGGATGTGTGGTAGACTCAACCTATGTGGTATCACTTATTTCTGTCTTTCAAAACAGGTTTTTTTTTGTGTGCATGGGTACCAGAAATCAAACTCGGGGCCTTGTGCTTGCCTGGCAGTTGCTGCACCACTGAGCTATGTCCCCAGACCTCAGAACAGTTTTAAAAACTATTAATCACTTGACAGACATCTGGAGGTTATTGTATACAAAAGATCAATGTTTGAACGTACAACAAGATCTTAACAATTAAATTTTTATCAACCAGTTTATCAGGAATATTACTGCATTATCAGATAAGTTAATTGGGATCATTGTTTTCAAAGAATCCAGGTCAATGACCAGATCGTGGAGGTGGATGGAGTCAGCCTGGTGGGCGTCACACAGCACTTCGCCGCCACGGTGCTGAGGAACACCAAGGGCGATGTCAGGTAAATCATGGTCTGAGAGATGCAGAATTTGATCACTGTGAATTTCGTTGAATTTTGGTTTTCTCTATTTTTACCTGGAAATGGAAGTACTTACAATGAAAATTTTGATTGAATGCTAAAAACAGTGTGACTCAATATGGTTAGTTATTGAGCTATGTTAATTGACAGTTTTTGCTAATCGTAATTGTAGTCATTGATACATTGTGTCAGCTGAGAGGTCTAGAAGCTTAACGAAGTGACTCAGCAGTTCTGCATCTTAGGATGTAGAGGACATGCCCTTATGCTCTAGGATGTTGTTCATTGTGTCAGCTTGAGATGTTTAGAAGTTTAACTAAGTGACTCCGCAGGGGGCCAGGGTCCTCATTTTGTAAATATCCTGAGCCTTGTGCAACGGGAGGGCACAGAGGTGATGTGGGCGCTATACCTGCCAGAGGGCGAGAAGGCTGCATACAGTGTAAGGAAAGAGGCTTGCGGCCCTCAGTACTCCCCTTTTGGGTTTTGATGCTTTTGCTGTTTTCTGCCACCTTGAAATGCTGCCCCTGTGCCATGCCAACCTGCCTTGGAGCCAGCTGATTATGGACTGAAACCTCCACACACTGTGAGCTAAATAAACCTTTCCATCATTAATTTTGGGCATTGGGTATTTTGTCTCAGCAACAAGAGAAAAGTAACTAAGACACTAATATATTAAGAATTACTGGCCATGCAGTATTTCTGGTTGTAGCTTTAACACGTTAATTTAAACCTTAAATCTTTTTAATAAAAC
Organism: Dinomys branickii; assembly: GCA_004027595.1. Taxonomy (NCBI): domain Eukaryota; kingdom Metazoa; phylum Chordata; class Mammalia; order Rodentia; family Dinomyidae; genus Dinomys; species Dinomys branickii. Next base: position 148,090 of record PVLD010000906.1, on the reverse strand, counting down.
CAATTATACAGTTATAAAACTAATTGCACATAGGCTTAACAAGACACATTACAGTGGTATCTCAGTTCATAAACTTCTTTCTTTCCATGATTCAGGTCGCAAACCAAATTGGATGAGAACTGAATCAAATTTCCCCATAAGGTCAACATTGAACAAAACCAAGGAACTTGGTTTGGTTCTTGGTCAACTTGGTTTTTTCCCTCTTTCAGACTGTCTTAATCTTCTAATGGAATAGCATGAGACAGTTTTCAAACATAGGCTGAGTTATCGTGGAAAGGGTTTGCAGGCACTGTCAGTGGCCCTCCACTCTGTGTGATTTGTGTGCTTCTTGGCCTGGCGTTAAACATCCTTCCTCACGTGTGATCCTAGCACTTGCCTTTGTATTCATTTGGTGCTTTGGTGTAGTCACATGGTGGCACCATGCTTCCAACATGACTCGTGATTAGACTTCTTGGGTCTTTCTCTCTGCTGTTTTCTTCTGTTTAAAATGCTGTCTTCTTAGAAAGCACATCCCCTATTCTTCCAGGAAGTCCCCTGTAGCGTCCTCGTCCCCTGGTGATCCTTATTTCTCATAAGACTCCTTATTTGCACTACTTTTCTGATCTTCAGGTTACAGGTTGCTCTACTTTTGTCTTTGAAAGGTATGTATCTTGTTTCTCGTTCATTTTGCAAAAATCTTCATGTAAACATGGAATTTTAGCTTCCTTTTCCAAAATTATTTATCCCAGGATCTTAATTTATTGATACTACTGAATATAGTGTCAAAATTAATAGACTATGAAGAAAACACATTTCTTCAATTTTAACTTTTAAAAAATACTATTTGTATGCTCTGAGTGTATTATTAGGGAAAAGCCCTTGATACGCTCCTAATTTTAAAAAAATTCAATAAATAAAATTGATAAACTTTTAGTGGACCTTATCAAAAAAGACTCAAATTCATGCATTGAGGAATGAAAGGGGTTAAATCACTACAGATCCAGTGGAAATTGAGAAGATCATCAATACCTACTTAAAAAAATGTTTACTCTCATAGGAAGGAAAACAATGAAAAAATAGATTCCTAGATATATATGAATTAACAAAGCTGAATCAAGAAGATATAAAAATTCCAAATAACCCAAATATAATTAAAAATTTACCAGTAAAGAAAAGCCCAGGTCCAGATAGATTCATTGCTGAATTCTACTTAGAGAAAATTTAATGCCAATATTCTTAAACTCTTTAATGAAATTGAAGAGGAAGCAATACTCCCTGATTCCAGGAGGGAAGTATTACCCTGATACCAAAACCAGAGAAAGATCCAACCAAAAAAGAGAACTCTATAATGAACATAGATACAGAAACTCTCAATAAAATACTAGCAAACAGAATTCAGCAAATAACTGAGAAGATTATGCACCATGGCCAGGTGGGATTCATCCCAGGAATGCAGGGATGATTCATTATACATAAATCAGGTGGGGTACCATAATCACAAATCAGTAAATATAATACACTATATCAACAGAACCAAAGACAAAAATCACATGATTATCTCAATAGATGTAGAAAAAACTTTTGACAAAGTCCAGCACCCATTCATGATAAAAAGTGCACAGAAAGTTTGAATAGATGTTCTTTATCTCAGTCTTATAAAAGCCATTTATGACAAACCAATAGCTAGCATCATACTAAATGGACAGAAACTAAAAGCTTTCACTCTAAAATCAGGAACAGGACAAGTATGTCCACTATCACCACTTGTATTCAATGTAGTTTTGAAAACATAAGCCAGAGCAATTAGACAAGAGAGAGACATTAAAGGAATAAGGATAGGAAAAGGAGAAGTTAAACTATCATTTTTTACACATGACATGATACTCTACATAGAAGACCCAAAAAATGCCACCAAAAGACTCATAGAGTTGATAACCAAATTCAGTTGCATAGCTGGATACAAAGTCAACAATCAAAAATGCCATTCCTGTACACAAATAACAAATTCATTGAGAGAGAAATTAGGGAAACCACACTCTTCACAATAGCATCCAAAAAAATGAAATACTTAGGAATAAATCTAACAAAGGAAGTAAAGGATCTTTATACTGAAAATTACAGTATTTTGAAAAAAGAGATCAAAGAGGATAACAGAATCCCTTGTTTATAGATAGGAAGAGCCAACATAGTGACAATGGCCATACTCCCCAAACTCTAATACAGATTTAATGCAATTCCAATCAATATACTTTGCAGAAACAGAGAAAACATTGCTAAAACTCATCTGGAACCACAAGAGACCTAGAATAGCAAAGGCAGTCCTAGGAAACAAGGCAAAGTAGGAGGCATCACAATCCCTAACCTGAAATTATATTACAAAGCTACTATGAGAAAATCAGCATGGTCCAAAAAAAAAAAAATACCAGACCTGAGGACTAGTGGCACAGATTAGAAGATGGAGATACAAAACTCCATCCACCTTATCTTTGACAAAGGAGCCAAACATGTTCACTGGAAGAAAACCTCTTTAATAAATGGTGCCAGAAAAACTGGCTGCCTGCATGTCTATCACCATGCACTAAAGTGAAAATGGATCAAGCTCCGAATATTAAAACAGAAACACTAAATCTACTGGAAGAGAAAATAGGTAGAACTCTTGAAGACATAAGTGTAGGCAGAGACTTCATGAACAAAATCCTGACAAGGGAAATACTACAAAGAATCAACGAATAGGATCTCACTTTACTAAAAAAGGGTTTGCACAACACAAGAAAACCAACAGAGCGAAAAGATAACCCATACAGTGGGAACTGTTTGCAGTTTTGTATCTCCACAGTTGTCCCTCAGACAAAGGATTTATATCTAGAATATCTAGAACAATCCAAAAAAAAAAAAGTCAGGCCACCCAAATTCAAGGACCCAATCCAAAAATGGGCATCTGAGATGAATGCATACCTCTCAGGTGAAGAAATACAAATGCAAATAAATGAATGAAAAAAATTTTAGCATCATTGGTCATTTAGAGATGCAAAGTAAAACAACACTGAGATTCCATCTCACCCCAGAAAGAATGGATGTCATCAAGAAATCAACTAATAACAAATGCTGGAGGAGCTTTGGGGGAAAGGACCCCCTCTCCACTGCTGGTGTGAGTATACACAGGTGTAACCACTGTGGAAATCGCTGTGGAGATGCCTCAAAAACCTAAGATGAGAGGTCCCATTCGAACCAACTATTCCCCTTCTGAGTATCTTCCCAGAAGAGTGAAAAACACACCACAGCTAAATATGTGCACCCATGATTATAGCAGCACAATTGGTAATAGCTAGATCTTAGAAACAACCCAAATGCCCGTCAGCTGAGGAATGGATCAAAGAAATGTGGTATTTTTATACAATGGAATACCACTCAGCTATGAAGAAGGGTAAACTTGAGATATCTATAAGTAAATGGCTGTACTTTGTGACCGTACTCATAAGTGAAATGAATCAGACTTACATGTGCAAATATTGCATTGTCTCCTTAGTGTAAGAAGCTGAAAGGGATATGATCCAAAATGTACAATAGATGTCATGAAATGGGAAGAAATTGTTCAAAAGGAAAGAGAAACTTGGATGGGGGAAAGGAGAAAAGGAAGGGAAAAGGAAAAAATTTGTGTGTGTGTGTGTGTGTATGTATGTATATATAGTTAGTTAGTAAGATAGTTATACTTCTAATTTCTATTAGTTCATTGAAAAGAAAGGTCTTGTGCTGGGGATATAGTTCAGTGGAACAAGTGCCTGCCTGCCTGGCAAGTGCAAGGTCCTGAGTTTGATCCCCAGCACTGCCAAAAAAAGAAGAAAGAAAAGAAAGGTCTCTGCCTATACAATTTGGTAAATTTTTCATACCTGTATCTTGTAATATGAGCAACTACTTTGAAGATAACAATATGCAATATACTATTTTTACTGTCCTACAGTCTTGTCTTTTAATTTGTTTTACCGTTTTTATTTTCCTTAAAAAAGGTTTCAGAAACTGTCCCTGTTTGTTTTTCAAGTACTGGGGATTGAACCAGGGCCTTGCATATGCTAGGCAAGTGTGCTTCCACTGAGTTTTATCTGCAACTTTTTAGACCTGTATTTTTAATGAAATGTACTTGGGAGATCTAAAGTCTAGGTGGATCTATATTTGTTCATCATTTAGGGACCTCAGCATGACAGTAGTCATTAAGATGTATTTTCAAATGAGGGACAGTATGTGAAAACCTACGGTGTTTAGTTTGAATTTTTCCTAACTGCAAAGCACTGACCTGAAAGGAATACTGAGAGCTCCTGGCTTTAAAGAGCCATGGGGAAGGTCTGAAGCTACTGGAGGTCAGAAAATTCAAACAGATTTGGATTGTGATTATTTTTAAGTATTAGCAATTAAGTTTTTTTTTTATTTCTTGAAAATATATGTGAAATATGTGCCAGCACTTGGATATAAATCAAAGTCACACAATAAATTCCTGGGACTTTGTTCAATCACAAGTGTAAGGAATGATTTTCTGTCTTAATTCTTCATCTGCTTTATTTTATTAAGCTTCGAATGCATATACCTGAATTTGTGAACTAATAGTACAGATGAAGCCCCATTTGTATGCCATGTTTTAACTCATTGGAGGAAATAATACAAATATTTAATGTTATAAATTTTGAGGGTGTAAGTGTTTCTCAGCTCTCTATGATGTATATGAGATGCAGCACATTAAAAGAAGAGATTTAGCTCAAACTAGGTTAGGATCCTGGAAGATATTGGAAGCCCAGGCCTGATTCAACATATTAGTAAACTGATTTTATTTCCTCGATCTATGGACATTATTCATAACTACTAACATGAGAAGTGTCCTACATGTGTTCAGTACTTGGTAAAGGAAAGAACTCACAAGACTCAAGAAATTTACGCTCAATATGCTATATCGCAGTAACAGGAGGAGGATATGCACAGAAGGGTGGATGTGGCCAGCCCGGCCTCAGCGTTGTTCTTCTCGCTCTTGGCTCTCACAGAGCTCGCTGATTTACTGCGATGGGCATGCGCACGAAGCACCTTGGTACCAAGAAGTCCGGAGTGTGCTTGTGGTGGGGCCCCCTCAACATAAGCTGATCATGTAGGTACATTTCTGCTACATGAACACTAAATGACTGGCCCCAACCATTAAAAAACTGCAGGGTTCATTTCTTACTCAGAGTTCTCCTGAGAAACAGAACCAAGATGAGGGAGGAAAGATGGCTGGCTGGCTGGCTGGCTGGCTGGCTGGATGAACAGATGGACAGATGGATGGATAACACTGGCTCATGTGTTTATGGAGACCAAGAAGAACAATGGTAAATATAAGGGACAAGCGCTATAACAATGCCCAAATTTACAGAAGAAACGGAGGCACAGGGAGATTTAAATACTTGTATAAATTCACACAACCGACAAATAATGAACAGGAAACTGAATATATCAGGTCTAGTTGCATTTGAAAAAAGGTAGTTATCAGAAAAATCTGACCTTAGTAACTGGTCTCAACATCAGAGAAAAACATCAATAAACATTTTATCTGTTATTTATGGTTACTAACAGAATCATCTCTATGATCTGACCGCCATTCTAGCTAGTACATAATTTAGAACACATTTCCCTCATCCACAGAGAGTAACACAAAAGATTTAATCAGTTGTCTAAATTTGGCAAAATGCTAAAACGAGGCTAAATTCTGTGTACAAAAATAAATGGAAAAGTTTTATATAACTTTTATCTGTTAATATCTAGTGATTTCTGCTCTCTTCTTTCAGGAGGTATACAAGTGATTTTTATCTCTTTTGAACTACTTCTGATTATTTTCTCTTAATTAATTTATGATTTATAGTTCAGAATTAACTTCCCCATATGTAAACATGACCCAGCAAACGTAATTTGGCTTTTAAAGATCTCCAAGAAAGTATCATTTAGTATAGTCTAATGGAAAAATGAATTTTGAATTGCTAGATACAAATGTTGATTCTAATTAACTGAGTCCAAACTACTCAGTTTTTACATAATGCAGAATCTGATCATGAGAACAAAAATTTATTCTAATTTGTTAACTGTGTTAACATTGGGCAACACATTCTTCAACAACCATAAATACTATAGGTTTTTAAACAATTATTAAAATATTTTGTATTTATGTTTGTGCCACATACACTGAACTATGCAGTAAAAACATACTAAGTATGATCTAAGTTCAAAGAAACACTAAGTGCAATATACAGTGTTGTGGTAAAGCATGAATTAACGTAGAGCCAGTCAGGATTGGACAAATGATCATTTGGAGAGTTGTATGGCACATGGTTTCCTGTAACCCTTGCTGAAAGCTATGAAATGTGCCAAATAAGGATAAATGATGTTTTGCAAATATAGGTCAATGATTAGTTTCAAAGTAAGATATAACAACCTATCGAAATTATTTTGTATAATAATTGGATTTGTAACTGGTAACTGATTTAATACACTACTATGGTTAATTTTATTTGCCATTGTGATGGGGCAAAGGTAAGCCCAGATACTCGTAAGACATTACCTGGTTGTACCTATAGGGTGTTTCTGAAAGTGATGACCATGGAATTAATGGGCTGAGTGAAGATCACCCTTACCAGTGCACCCACAAATAAAACAGAAACTTGGAGATGAGTTGGATTCAAGCCCCCTGTTTGAGCTGGAACATACTTCTTCTGTTATTCTTGTATACTGGCACTTCTGGTTCTCAGGCATTCTGACTTCAGCCCAGGAATTACCTCAGTGTCTCCCCTGGGACACATGACATCTACGTGGCCACTGACTCTGTTGGAAGTCTCAGTTCATAAATCACTTCTTCAGCAAAGTAGTATTCTCGTATTACACAATTTATGTTGTCTAAACCCCAAGTCAATTTCTATCTTATTGCCATGATTTTAATTCATTTCCGTAGCATTCATTTAGTAACCCTCTGTTGATCTTGCCCTCTTGGTGTTGGCTGTCTTTTTATTCTCCTACTATATTGATTCCTCTTGAGGCCATATGGTGATTAGAAAATGGAGGAAGTAAAGATCTGTGACTTCTAAAGCTCACTTACAGAATTACTTCCGCTTGGTTTTTGGTCACCGACCCTGAGAAGTCCAGCAGCCACACCGAGAAGGCACTCAGGCAGCCTCTGAAGATTGCTCACACAAGGCAGAATTCAGGCCTGCCAGCAAGCAGCACCAGTTTGCCAGACATACGGGAGCGGCACTGGCAGCTCCTCCAGCCTCGGCAAAGTACTTAGAGGACTGTATCCCTCACTGAAAATCTGTTTGCACTTCATGGGAAACCCCAAGCCTGATCTGCCCAGCCACTCCATCCCTGAATTCTTGACTTCCAAAAACTATAGAACTAGTGTTTCTAGATGGTAGGGTTTTATATCAACAAATATAACTTAACACAGATTTTGGCACCTCATAGCTGTAGCTGTGAGAAAAGCCTGGAAATGTGGAAGTGGATTTGGGACTGGACTGTTAATGAGACTGGAGAAACACTAAGGAAAGTGTTGGAAAAATCCAAAAAGTCTCATGCAGAGACCATAGATACCTGATAAGCCTAAGGAGGCAGCGGGTGAAGGCTTGAAGAAGAAAAATGAGCATGTTACTGAAACTGGAAGAGGATCTGTGTTATATAACGACAGAAGGGCTGGAGGTACAGCTCAGTGGGCTAAGTGCTTGCCGCTGAGCACTAGGGCCCTGAGTTCGATCCCCGGTCCCGGAAAAAAAAAAAAAAAACAAAAAAACGACAGAAGGTTTAGCAACATCTTCTGTGCTGTGAAAGGTTCAAAAGTATACCTAATGAACTGACTAGGCCATTTAGCTCCTGAGATTTCAAGGTAGCTTATTCTTGGTGTACAACGTTAAATATGAAAGAAAACGTAAGTTAAAAGAAGCTAGAGGAATTTAGCGCTAACCTAAGTGTGGCTCTGTTCCCACTTACCTTCAAAAGCCTTAGAACAAGCCTGAGAGAGACCTCTCACCAAGTGACTTCACTGTTGCAGAATAATGTTCAAACCTATTTATTGGGCTACAAAAAATATCTCAGCGTGTCACATCTAAACAGAAATTGCCAGCCATGTAAATAGAGACAGTAAAAACTTAAGATTAGTGGAAAATTTATGGAATATAAACTTTTGTAGGAATGTTAGAAATAGTAAAATTTGTATATGACACTGACAGTTACAACTACATTTCAAGAAAGCAAGAAAAGACAAGACTAAGTGTAAGTCGATAGGTAAAAAATCATTTGCTCACCTCAGCAGATGTAGCTTTAAAAAAATTCAAGAAATTTGAAATAGGTGTTTCTCCAATGTGAGAGGAGCATCTAAGTAAAACTTCCAGCTAATACCACACTCAGTGGCCAAAGACCGAGTGTTCCCCTCCCTCAGGAGCAAGAATTCTGCACCTATATCCAACATCACCAATTTTATTCAGGTTCTGTACTTGAGACAAAAGGAAGGCAACTTAAACAGTGGCAAAAGTAGATCATGTTCATGCATCAAAATACATAATATTGCTAAGATGTTTGCTTCTCTGAGTTAACTGTCCGTTAAACATGACCCCTTAGCTGGACATGATAAGGTAAGCATATAATCCCAGCACTCTGGAGGCTGAGGCAAGATCATCACAAGTTTGGGTTCACAGAGAGGGAGAGAGAGAGAGCAAGAGAGAGAGAGAGAGAGATTCAGATTATTTTGTAGAAGTTATTTAAAAAGATCAAAGATGGAGGGCTTTTACTATCTGAAGTCTTTAGTAAGCAAGGCAGTCTGGTGTATGCATAAAGATAGTAAAAATAAACTAATGGAACAGAAATAATTGCAATGTAGACCTACATAAACTTTAATTTTCTTTTATGAAAGCAACAGAATAATTTAGTGGAGGAAATTAATAGTTTTCTCAACAAATGGTGCCAATTTGCATAACCTCATTAAAAGCAAAACAAAACAAAAATAAAACAAAGTAATGAACCCTTGACCCTCATGACACAGCATATCTAAAAACTGCAGCAGCTAAAAGCATAAGATCTATGAAGCAAGCAAAAAAAGCAAAAAATAAATATAAGCAAAAAATCTTTATGATGTGGGATTAGTTTTTTTTTAGTACAAAGCAAATATAAACCAAAGTAATGGTAAATAAAATGGCATCAAACCTTAAAACATTTGCTTAGAAGTTACCTGAAGAAAATGAGAAAGCAAGCCACAAAATAAGTACTGATAGGACAAATTCTGATAAAGAAATTACATAGATCTAAAGGACACTTACAGTTACAGTAATCTTAAGTACAGTTTTAATTCAACTTGATTAAAAATCAGTCAAAGAGTTGGTAGGTTTATAGTGTAAACACATGAAATACTGCTTAACATTGCTGATCGTTAGAGGAACACAAATTAAGTCCCCAGTGAAGTGTCTGTACAACTGCTAGAAAAGCTGAAATTTAAAAGACTGATAACTGTATGTATTGCCAAGCAGTGTGGAGCAACTTTAACATTTATTCATTGCTGATGGGACTACGAAACAGCACAGCCACACTGCAGAACAGTTTGACAGGTTCTCATAAAGTTAAACACACATTTACTGTACCAGCCAGCAATTGTACTCCTAGCTGTTTACTCAAGAGCAATAAAATACGTATCTACACAACAACTTACACTTGAATGTTCATAGGAGCTGTATTTGTGATAGCTCAAAACTGGAAACAGCTCAGAAGTTCTTCAACTGATAATTGGATACATAAAATGCATTACATCCTATACAATGAAATACTTCTTAGCAGTGCCAAGGCACAAACTACCGATACATTCAACAACTTGTAAGACTCTCAAGACCCTTGTACTGAGGGAGAAAAGCCAGACACAAAGGCCTTTAGACTTCATTCCATTTATGTAAGATTATAGGAAATACAAAGCTATCATGACAGAAAACATGACTGTTGTTCAGAACCACAGATGCATGGAGGACGTTGCCTGCAAAGTTAGAATGTTCCTGAGGTGATGAAAATATTCCATATGTGGCTGTTTTGTTTGCTTGATATCTATCTGTTTATCCATCTATCTATCTCCAAATCAATCCAGGTCAGTTTGTTATATATGTTTGACCTCAACAAAAGTGAATTTGTGTGATAACAACTGATTAAATTAAAAAGCACCATACTAGCTGATTGCTATTAATGTAGAAAGGCAGATTCATCCTTTTAACAAAGGTAGACAAAATCAAACTGAATTTTCTTAACAGTCTGTAGATTATTGTAGTGTTGTGTACTTTTATTTTAAACACCGCTAGATCATTTTTGACTAGTTAACCAGAAAAAAATCATACAATTCTCTATACCTGGACCTTTCTCCTTGCTCATACATGGATTTGGAATGTAATTTTTAAGAATTCATGTTCTTGAGTCTATAGCTGTATGAAGCTCTTTAGCTGTCTTGATTTTTCACGGTACACTGGGCCTAGTTGATGTCTCTGTTGTTACATAATATGTATCACAGAACTGAGAGACCGAAAACAACGGATTTTTGTTGTCGCATGTTCTTTGCAATCCATGCCAAGCCATCACATGAGGTTCTTTGCGGGGATGCCTCATAACTTGGAAACCGGCTTCCCTAGAAAGTCTTTGGAAAGAGTGCCAAGAGCGAACCTGCTAGCTTTTTGTAAACTGATAGGGAAGGAGCATCTCTGCTGTTCTGTATTTGATTTGACAAAGGAGAGTTAGTACATGTGGACATGTTCCAAGGGAGGGAATTACACAAGACATGAATGTCAGGATCACTTAGGTCCATATCAGGGACTGCCTGCCCCAGTGGTAATTAGTGCATGGATGGATGGATGGATGGATGGATGGTCAGAGTGATGGACGGACAAATAGATTAATGTTATACTACTGTGTTGCATACCCAGTTTAAGAAGAACTACAAAAAAACTTGAAATAGTTTAGAAAAAATGACCAAAATGATTGAGAGGTTGTCTTTGTTACTTTTCTCTTGTTGCTGAGACAAAATAGCCAACACCCAAAATGAAGGAAGGAAGGGTTTATTTAGCTCACAGTTTGTGGAGGTTTCAGTCCATACTTGGCTGGCTCAGAGGCAGAGTGGCACATGGCAGAGGGCACAGCAAAAACAACAAGGAACAGGGAGGAATGGCTGCAAGCAGCCTCTCGCCTTCTCTTACATTGCAAACGGAACCCCCACCCAGGGGGCGTAGCTCTCACACAGTCTCCATGCCCTCCAATTCCACAGGCTCAGGATATATACAAAAAGTAAGCATCTTGGCTTCCTGCTGAATCACTCAGCCAAACCTCTAGACTCCCCAAGTTGACACAATGTATTAACCATAACAGAGGTGTGAACATTTTCTTCAATATATATGCAGGTTAAAAGAGCCTACATTTTGCCATAAAAGTGGAAAATTTAAATAAGATGTGATTAGAATCATAGAGCATTTGTATCTGGTTAAGTAACCCTTAGTTATTGCTGGCTGGTCAGGCCTGCAATCTCCTAAGCAAGTGGATGAATGGACAGTGAAGGCTTAAATAAATGAGACAGTTGAAATGATTTCAGGGCTCCGGGAAGGTTCATCCCTCTTACAGACTTCTAGGTTCTCAGGGTTGACACCCAGACTTCCCTGAGTGGCCCTTACTAGGTTTTCAAATAAAGGGGGGCGGATACTGAAGAAAATGCATGAATCTGGGCAGGACTTGGGAACGCCTCTAAGGACTCCTCCAAGTAATACAGTATTGTTAATTTAGGAGAACTCTGTTATCTCCAGGAAGGCCTTCAGGCAGCAGTGAGACGCCTGCAGCTACAGTCTCCTTTTAGGTAATTGGCCTTAGCTGTGGCCTTAATCTTGTGCTTTAAGGTGTCACAGCTTCACAGACTAATACAGACCTCAGTGGTACCCAGTGATTTATAGAGGTTCATTTACTATGAGTCACCTTCCCATCTCAGACAAGGTGCCTAAGGTTTGGACAACTTAGAAGTAAACGTGGAAAGCCCATTGGTTGATATTAAATCCTGCACAGAGCAGCTTCATAGTGGTTTCCATCACATTGAATGAGTGAATTCTAGAAAAGGGGTTACACAGCCATGCAGTACTCAGCAGTTATAAGAAATTGTTATGGTAGGGGAGAGATTTTGTTTCAGTATGAGGAAATTTCTAATGATTTGTATGTTTTCTTTTTACTGTTGCTCATGTTAAACTAAGTACCTTCTGCAAAGTACTGGCTACCCATGACTGATAATCATTTATTCATTGTATATTTGTCCCCACCAAATGGTTTTAGTTACTTTTTTTTTTGTGAAAAATGGCCTCATTATGTGGTTTAGGCTGAATGCACTGCATAGTCCAGGCTGTCTTAGAACTAATGGCGATCCTCTTCTGTGGACCTCCCAGGTGCTGGGATTACAGGAGTGCAACTCCATGCTTGGCTTAATTACTTTTTTTTTTTTTTTTTTTGCGGTACTGGGGATCGAACTCAGGACCCTGCGCTTGCTAGTCAAGCGCTTATTCCACTGAGCTATATCCCCAGCCCTTAATTACTTTTTAATGTGGAGCCTATTTCATTTCTGAAGGCCAGGATTTTATAGCGGTTGTAGTTACAGATAATATTGGTTAATCTGACAGTCTTAAATATTTATCCTTTCTGGAAGATATTATAATACGCAAAAGAAAGTATAAGTGAATGACACTAGAGTTTTTATAAATATTTATATTTGTATAGATTCTTAGACATGTAATTTCTAAATATGGAAATACGTTTCTTCTGTTTCTGCTTAAGATCATGGAAGTACAGTAACTCCTGAAATATTTTCACCTCATACTTTTTCTTTTTTTTTTTTTTGGCGGTACTGGGGATCGAATTCAGGACCCTGCGCTTGCTAGGCAGGCGCTTATTCCACTGAGCTATATCCCCAGACCCACACCTCATACTTTTTCATTGGCATTGTAGCTCAGAAGGCAGTTGAGAATTGAACTTTTTTTTTTTTAATTTTAAAGACAAAAGAACGGAGACATAAACCAGAATAACACATAAACAATACAGGAAATACAAAATTATATAGAATATAGTAGGGAATTAGCACTGGATGCTGTATTACATAATGTTATCTTCACATTAGTTAACACATAAACATTAAAGGAAATACCAAATTGTAGAGAAGATAGTAGGGAATTAGCACTGGATGCTGTATTACATAAAGTTATCTTCACATCTGTTAACAAAAACAATAGAGGAAATAGAAAATTATAGAGAACATAGTAGGGAATTAGCTCTGGATGCTGTCCTACATAATGTTACCTTCACATTTGTTACTCAGTTATACAGCTGATGGATTGTTTGATTAATCCATTTTCTCCACCCTCATCTCTGTTGTTCTGCCACCCAATCAGTCATCTTCCCTGTGATAATAACTGTACTCCTGGGTTTATTTATACTGTTGGACTCTCACCTTGGGAAGAGACATAGCTGCTTCAAATTATGCTATAACATATACGGGTGTATACAAATTGCTGTGGTAGGAGGTGGAAAAGCACCTATGCTCACTCTGGACCGCCCAGCTCTGCCTCGTTGCCGTGATGTCGGGGGCCTCGTCGAGTCCACGGGGTGCCCACAACGGACTGCCATTACACATATTACTTATATATTATATGTTTTGTATATGGTGAGCAATAAGGGTGTTTCTGTGTTCACGAAACCATTAATCATTGTGGGTTTTATTTATTGACAAGACTACCCCTTTCTCTGAGAGAAGCTACTGTGGATTTGAGACCATGGATAGTAGAACTTTTTAACCTTAAATATGTAAAAATAACCAACTATGCTTGTATTATAAAGAAGATTAAATCCTATAGGGATTTCAAACATCTGATCACTATGTGTTTTTTTTTTTTTTTTTTTTTTTTTTTTTTTTTTTTTTTTTTTTTTTTTTTTGCCGTCCTGGGGATCGAATTCAGGACCCTGCGCTTGCTAGGCAAGCGCTCATTCCACTGAGCTCTATCCCCAGCCCTCAAACATCTGATCAAAGGGGAGGGGGTTGATATAAGTTTTTCTGTTGTCACTATATACAGGTTAACAAACTACCTTTTCAATGTTCATACACACACCTGAAACATCCAAGCTAATCATTAAATAAAGGAGCATCATTTCTGGAAAGGATGTAGAATTTTTGTGAAATCTCTTTTAAATTTACATATATTAAATGGTTTGTAGACCTTGAAGTACCATATATATGTTTACTAATTTTTAAAAATTAAAATGTAATAAAAAATTCTTAATAGTTTGGATGTAAAATGTTCTTCAAAGAAATAGTGCTTGTGATTAAGCTTATATACTTTGGGTGTACCTAATGAAAGCAAATGTTTTCATAGATGTGGATTCTCAAAAGAGTTAACTCTGAAGAAAGGAAAAATATGTAGAACTATGGAATTATATATAAATAAGGGCCACAGGGTTTGGTTATGTAAGACTACTCCCTAACCATTATCAATTGATTTTAGTGAAAATGTCTAGAGATAATTTATCACCACTTGCTTGTAAAATAAGTTACGTATTTTAAAAGGCATTAAGTTCAGAGAAAGGCTGACCATATAGTGTTATTACCCAGGAAAGAAGATACTTTTTAGGAAAGTCCTTAGAAGCATTCTGTGATCTGGTAACTCATAGACATCATAGTGAAATAAATGTTAAAGCATCGATTTGTGCATCTGTTTTTGTGCTTTTTAAGACATATATTCAGGTTTTGATGTATCATACTATTTATTTAATATTTGCATGAAATAACTGATTATATAAGAAGTAATAATGTATATATTGGTGTAGCTCTTCCATTTTTGTATGGAAGCTTAATTCTATTTTAAGATTTTAAAATTTACTCATCCATGTAAGCCCAGATTTGGGTGAATGGGGTAGGAAAATCACCAGATTGATGTTAAGGTGAGCCATTGAGACCTTATTTCAAAATGAAAAAGGGCTGGGCCTGTAGCTCAGTGGTAGAGTCCTTGCCTAGTAGGCACATTGTTCAAGATTTAATCCCTAGCATTGCATCACAAAAAAAAGAAAAAGAAGAAAGAAAAAATGTATTTCAGTGTTACCTAGAACCTAATCAACTCCTCACACGGGTCTCCTGGATTAGAGGTGCCTAAATTCCACATTCCTTGGTCTGATAGCAGCTGAGGGCAAACGAGTAACTGCTGTGTCTGTCATTATTTGTCGTGTCTCAGAGGCAGGAGGGGGAGAGCGCATGCTCTTCGTGAAGTTACTCACACTGAAACAAGGTGATTTTTAAACACTTGAAAAAGGCCATATTGAAAACACAGACCTGAATCATAGATTGTATGATAGATTGTATTTAATGATAGATTGTATTTCTGTGATTTGTCAACTGTAAGCTTTGAAAATACTGTTTTTAATTTGAGTATCAGTTCAAACTTAGTTTTAGTTACTTTATCCTTTACAGATGAAGAGATCTTTTCATTCCATGTTGAAGAAATAAATTAAAACATGATGATAAAAGTACGTTTCTTTTTAAGTTTAGAAGTGGACTGATTTGACTACAGGTATTATTATTTCACTTGGAGATAATGTCTGAGATACAAATCCTGAGATAGACCAATACTAATTTGGCCTGCAGTGGTCAGCACACCTTCAGTGGGCCTCAGACCAACTGGGAGCCGCTAGATGCAGCTTGCAGCTGCTCTGAATTCTGAGCTCAGCCAACACCTCTCCAAGATGGCTCCTGGCCGATTACTGTCCTATGCAGGAAGACTGAGCCCTCAGCACTCACCTCCAGCTAGTGCAGTCCTTGACATCCACCGCTCCCCTCTACTGCTGCATCTCTCTATGGAAGCTTCGGGTCTCCAGCAGTCACTGTGTGCCCACAGGTCTGAATTGCTCCTCTTGAGCAGTGAGTCCCATCTCAGGGAGAAGGTGCTGCAGGCCGACTCCTTCTTTATTGAAATTTCTCTGGTCACTCTCTGTGGGCCTCAGTTCAGACCCTTCCTGGGTCCAGGGGACCCCTTCCCTCTTTTGTGCCTTCCTCGCATTGCTGTGTCCCAGCATCTGGATGGCAACTCTCAGAGAGGCTCTTTCTCTGCTGCTTACCACTCTGCCATCTTTGCTGCTACCAGTGATTATAGCAACTTCATCAAAGGAAACCATCAAGTACAGAAGCAAGATTTAACTGAGTCCATTTAAAGTAGTATTAAGGGATGTTTAGAAAGTATGTCTTTAAGACATTTGTGATTTTAGAAAAACAGAGTGATAGCTAGGCATGGAAATTCCAGCACTCAGGAGGCTGAGACAGGAGGATTGTTGCAAGTTTAAGGCCAACCTGGTCTGCATAGTGAGTTTAAGACCAGCCTGAACTACATAGCGAGACCCTGTGTCACAGCAAAGAGAAATGGAATCATATTAATGAGGAAGCAGGTTAAGTAAAGATTAATTGCTTGAGTAAAATACCGTGTTTTGAGGAGGTTGTATTACAAGTGTTGCTTGTAATAAGTGAACGTTTCCCTTGTTTCCCTCCCCGCAGGAATCAATACCAGCCCCTAGTTCCCTTCATCCCTTTAATTCTTGGACTGCAGTCTTTCCCTTACCATCATTTCCCTCAAAAGAATTTCTTGTAAAAACAGAGCAAAGTATATTCTATTTGCCTTTCCTAGCAGCACAGTTGGGTAACTTAACAAAAAGTCAGGGTCCCTCAGTTAACTATGGAAGTGATGATAGCTCAGAATGTTCCTGAAGTAATTTTTCCATTATAGAAAGAATGTTGTTATGGAAATGATAAAGTTTGGTACCGGAAATTGTGTTTCCTTCCATTGTTTAAAGGTGTCAAATATGTATAAGTTACATAGGGAGGCTTTGTATCAAAAATAAAAAGAATGGATTTAATCTTCATGACTTATCCAGGAGTGTTAACTTTTAGTGTTCCCCTTCCCCTCTTTATGAGCTGTGTCTGTAGAAGTCTCTTCCATTGCTAACTTTTCCTCCCATCAGGCGCACTCTGAAATACCCAGGTGCCCCTGCTGTTGGGGGTCTTGGTAGACAGCTAGCACCTCCACTGGGTGATGTTGCCTAGCATGCCCTTCGGTTGGAGTCGTACCCATGCCAGTCTTCCTTCACCTTTCTGCAGATTTGTTATTGGGAGAGAAAAACCAGGACAAGTGAGCGAGGTTGCCCACCTGATAAGTCAAACCCTGGAGCAAGAGAGGCGCCAAAGAGAGCTGCTGGAGCAGCACTACGCGCAGTACGACGCAGACGACGATGAGGTAGGGCCCTGAGTGCTGCGTCCTGTCCTCCCCTCCATGTTGCCCGCCCCCAGCAGCTCGCCTCCCATTATGTGACAGTGCACTAGGCTCCTTGCCTCTTCTTAAGGAGATGTCTAATCAAGCTGCAAGTTCATCCTCACAGGAACACGTGAAGCAAGCCATGGTACCATATTTCCAGTATGTGCACTGTGGAAACAGATCAGTCTTACCTTTTACCGTGCTATGATGTAGAACTTCGTAGAACTGAAAAGGGATCAAAACACCAAAATGTGAATACTGGCTATTTTTACTGCTAGAGTTCAATGGTTTTCTTAAAAAAAAAAAAATTTGAAGTGAAAATACACATTAGTATGTACATGTATGTACACAGATACACAGAAAAGCACTGGAGATTGCAGGCTGCTCTGGAGTGCCCCCCAAATTCTTTGGATCTGCTCACTATGATTTGTGCTAACATAATGCAGAGCAAAGCTTTTCCATCCATGTTCCACAGAGCTGATTCATATTGGAATAAGTTTGCTCCTGCTTTCTGTAGGAAATCAAGTAAATGTGTACATGCTAAGAAACCCCTGAGTGCAGATGCCTCTAGAACCCTGATGTGCCGTAAAGTAATACAGATGCTGGTTGCTTTCTCACGTCAGTGCCAAATGTACATTGATAGAATGGGACAGCGCACTGCATGATAAATCTGTCCAGCCCATTTCCTGTGGTCATTTCAAGAGACCCATCGACAATTTAGCTGTAGAACTTTATAACTAGTACATCTTTGGAAAAAACAAGTATTCTTTATGCCAGCAGATACAAACATAGTGAAATTTCCTATACTGTGCCTCTGCTCACCTGATTATATTATTTTTCCAGAACTTTTTTGGTTTTTAGTGAGAGCATAGAGAAGATTAATAATTGTGCATTTAAATATTTTTTCTGTGTTTTTATTCTGAAGTATTTTAGCACAAATATATATTAGGTTTCCATATGTTTGTAGTATAAAGTGGATGTATTCTCTGTTTATTATAGTGGAAAATTAAAAGTGGTATATCAATTAACTTTTATTGGAAACCTTTAAAAGAATGTTCTCCTGAAATTCTATTTATTTATATTTCCACTTGTACAGTACATTCCAAGTGGCAAGTATTTTTAAAATTATACTGATGGCTAATAGAAAAATATGTTATTTTGGATTCTAAAATTTAACTGATTTCTCAAATATTTGAACTTGAATCTTACCTAGTTTTCAATTCTCTGATGCAGTGTTTTCTGTTTTATTAGAGATGTTGATTTGCTTTGGCTGCAAGCCTATAGTAGGATTGTAGAATCAACCTGTGCAAGTTTGGTTTTCACCTCTTCACCCTCAGAGAAAGAGTGTGGGCGCAGGATTCAGGGGAGTATGGTGACAACACGTGGCAGGAGGGGAGGAAACCAGTGTTTCTTGTCTGGCGGCGCAGGACCCTTGCCTTTTAGGTGTGGCCATGGGGCCAGATCTCCAGATCGCTTCATTCCATACATCCGACGCAAGACTTCAGTTCTAGTGATCCAAGGGAGGAAGTGAGGTAGTGGTCTTGGAGGCTCCCCAGGTGAAATTTTTAGGACACGTATCACATTTTCCTCTGGGTACTTTGAGGAATTAATTACATCACCAAAAGTTTTCAACGCAAGCAGCTAACGCTCATGTGAGTGTGTGTGTGTGCATGTGTAGGTATGTGTGTCTTTGGAATATGGGCTAGAGGAGAGACCTGTCCTGTATGGTCTCATTTAATCTTTAAAGCAATAAAGAGTATTTTTTTCTAGCAATACAGCAACTGAGGTTTTTCTTACAATTGTAGAGTGAGTAGTTGGCAGTGTTAGATTTGGAATGGAGTCTTCCTGGCTCCAAACCTAGAATCTCCCTTGTTTTTGAATAAGAGTGTACAAAACACTCCAGATGGGTCTGTTGGTATTCAGGAATGCAGACTCACTGGGTAACAAAAGATGTTAAGAGGATTCCTATTTAATGTGATGGTGCTTCTTACAATACTTAGGTTCTGTGGTTCTTTGGTAGTTTTAGTAATAAGAAAATTGGATATATGGAAATTATTTATTCTAGGCAGTAACTCAAGCATCATCTTCATAGAGGTTAAAGAGAAGAATGGTTTAGCTCTCTGCTAAACATGCTTTTTTTCCCTAGAGGTTATAGAAATCAGATGCTGTTAGTCCAAGTAAATTTTATTTTACTGAGAGTGCTAGGTTTTTTCTTTGCATTTCTCTCTCATCTCCTCTCCTGTGTTTTTTCTCTTTCTTATCTGTTACAGTATGCCTTCCTTTTAAATATGCCTAAGTAAAACCAACTCCTGTCTTTCTCTCCATAGGAGAGATGAAAGCTGTACATACAGTGAATATTCACCCTCGTGTCAAAGACTTTTCAATGTTATTACTTAATACCATTTTTTACTAATGTTATCAAATGTTAAGCTGATTGGTTTTAATGTTACATCCCTAGTTTTTACTTTCTTTCATTCTTAATGAAAAATAAAATGTCCAGCAGGTGAAAAAACTGAGGAAAATCATTACTGGACAGTTGGTGAATTAATTGTCCTTAAAAATTGATGTTATTTCCTTTCATATAATGGATCAACTTATTAATTTATTTTTGGTAGAATAGGTCCTAAGTGTGTATAGTCAAGTCAGGCTTTTCACTTTTCTCATTCTATAGTTAGAATCACTTTTATTTGATAATATCCCATGTGACATTCCCTGGACCTAGCCAGGAAAACCTCTGCGTAGAGAGCAACTAAGTCCATCCTAGCTAATTTCCAGAGTCAGCCCTTCGATGTATATTGTTTGCTGAAGGCTGCAGAGCTTCTGTTGATAAAACCACCCTTGTTGATTCCAACTTTGAACTTGTCAGATAGACGGAGAGGAGTTGCTTGTTTCAATTGGCTACCTGGAAAATATCACGATGTGAGAATTATATTCTGAAATTTTAAATTATATTAGTTCTCTAAGAAGGAATAGAGGGAAAGAGGTTTAGGAATAACATCTTTTGTATTTCTCTTAATGGTGTATTATGTTGCTCATATACATACGTTGTACCTGCTTTAGAAAATTACAGCTAATGCTCTGATACCATTTCAATGTGTAGGCAATCCTCAAACTATTTAAGGTTCTGCTTTTTCTATTTTTTAAAATTCAGATATTTGAAATAGAAGAGTTTAAAATAGGCAAAGAGCCAGTTCCATTTTATTACGCATTCCTATATCTATCTGTTTACTCTGTGCTAAATATTCAGATTGAAAAAAATAAAAAATAAAAAAACAAAAAAATGGCTCTGACCTGAAGGCTGAAGAGCAAACAGCAGTAAGTATCTTGCAAAGAAGAGGGACATGAAAATGCAAACCACTGAAAGGTTATAAATATGTATCTTGAGTGTTCTGTGATTGATTGCATTTCTGGATTTAATATAATTACTGTTTTTTGTTCTTCTTTTTTTAAAAAACTCGAAAGGTAACCATGGAGGATTTCAATAAACCACTCAGACAGTCAGCATTAACCCATGAAATTATGGGGGTATGGTAAATTTTTCAACTAGAATTTGATTTTAATAACATCTAATCCCCTGTCATAACCCACAACTATCAACAGATAGTAGACTTTTAGTAGCAAGATAATGTAATTCTGGTATATGTTCCATGTAATACTTTGTATTTTATGAGTATCCTCTGTCAAAGATTGTTACACAGTTTAAAGGCCGTAGGTTCATATTAGAAGTACAGTCTATCTATGCAGGTTGGTACTGTATACATTTTATGAATTAGGAAATAGAGTCCTTGAAATAAAGATGAGTAATTTTATATATACTTTAAAATTTGGCTTCTCCAAGTAATTCTTTTAAACTAAAATATTTATTACATTGTGAAGTCTTCTATTTCAGATGGCATTTCAAGCTTTTTTTTAGGCAGTAGTTTATAATAAGGTTAATTATCACTTCAGAAACTGAAGCAGCTTCTCTTAAAATATATCATTCTTTTATAATTTGTGTTTATTCCTGGAAATTATAAATACAGCAATATCATAACAGTGTTGTTGCTATAGGCTTTTAAAGTACTAGATAAAATTGAAAGCAGTTACTTACCTGAACATGCATTTTTATTGCTTGGGTTAATTTCTAGAGAAAAATATTAATGGAACCTGTGGTTTACGTAAGAATGTAATTTGTATGTAAAAGGATTAAAAGGATAACATTAAATTTGATTCATACTGCTTGCTATTCCTAGTGGAAAACAGATTGTATGTCAGGAAGGAGTTCTGGTTATTGTGGATGGTCTGTTAATACTACAGACTTAATAATAGAATGTATTTTATATTGTATATATAATAGAAAGAAACTGCAAATGGGGTATTTTTTAACCAAGGTATAGTAGTATCCCCATAGTACTTGACAGTATGTGTTACAGCAGGCACCAAAATTTGTGATTTTCTGTCCTTCACCATGATACTGTTGTCTTGGTGGGGTGGGGAGAGGGACATTCTTTAATTGTTTCTGTCAACTGTTTTAGAACACTGTGGCTGAATTGCAAGGAGTATCTGGCAACTTCAATAACAATAACAACAATTTCCTTAAGGTTTGGTGTTTTTTTGGTTTTGTTTATTTTATGTAAAATAATTGTTATTTGTACCTTCCTGCTTCATGTATGAAATCATATGTCTTGTACGTCTTGTTAACTGTCTCTGCCTTGAGAGCGTCTCTTGAGCTGTGTTTCGTGAACAGTAATTTGAAAACAATGTTTTGAACAAAGGTTTAATTCTTAATGATAGCACATATTTTAGGTATAGGGTCTTCAGTTTGGACTTGCTTCCTAACATTTAACTTTGAATGTTTTTAACCTGTAACATTTAAAATACTTTGTAATTCAAATTAAAGGGTAAAATGATATTCGACATTTGTGCTACATGAGATTTGCAGGATACATAATGATTTATATTGTTTTATATCCAGTATTTTTTGAAGACTCTTCTGATAGTTCCTATTATTTCCAGACACATGCATATATCTTTAAATGGTGCTATTTATTTATTTGCATGAATTACAGGATAGACATCCCAAAATGATTGAGAAGGCAGTATATTTTAAATAATACAATAGCTCGTAGAGAGCATAGAACTTAAATGGAAATCAGATATGTTCAATAAGCCAGCCAGCTGATGGTGGCCTAAAGAATATGAGAAAATTTAAAAAATATTTTTAATAACTGCTCACATACTCCAATTTAAATCATTAAACTATAATTGTCTCCTGTGGACGTGGCCTTGTACTTGTGCTGTGTGTTCTTCTGTGAGAATATTCTCATGTAGATGTGTTATTATCTGTAACACTGAACATAGACAAGGAGATGATAGGGTCAAGGGAAATAGAATTAACAGAGGAGTATTCAGCCTAAACAAGGTCATCTTTTTGTAGCTCGCTTTCTTTGTATAATTTTTTAAAATTATGCAGATGATTTGATTATACTTCCTTGGTTATTTTCCCAGCTGCCAAACTGTGATGTTATTTTTTCATGGCTGGATAGAAAAAAAAAACTTCATCATCATCTTTGATGCCATTAAATTCCTCTGAAAACTTAGACCTTGTCTTCCCTGGAGTCCATGCTGTACCAGTACTGTATTATACTATGAGCTGTGGAGTTCATAGTAGTGTTAAAAACATGATGTACAAACAACAGAAATGACAGTCTTTTCCCAACCTTAAAAACATTTTAGTTTTTAAAAATTAAGTTTGAGGGCTGGATATTTAGCTCAGTAGTGTAGCGCCTGCCTGGCAAGAAGGAGGTCCTGAGTTCGATTTCCAATACCAAAAGGAAAAAGTGATACTGAAAATTAAGTTTGATATCATTCTTTACCAGGAAGTTCTGCAATGCTAATAGTCACCAAAGAGATGTCCCCACTAGGCTGGTAAGTCAGCTTACCTTCCCACAGATCCCCTAGTTTCTAACGGCTTTGCTCTTCTGTTTTCTTCAACTTGAATCATGTTAGTTTTAAACAGGTCAGCTTTTCAGGACTCTGTTGAGGCCCCATCTCCTCCACAGAGCCTGCTGGGGCCTTCTCAGATGAGCTGGGGCCCTTTCTAAAATGCATCAATAACACAGTGTGTCTCTCTATCATTATTTATGCATAAGTTTCCCCCATTTATCTACAGTCTGTCCAATAGCAAGTACTAAAGGCTGGTTGATTACATACAGTGATGAGCACAGTGTTGGGAAAATTAGAGGAAGCAAAGAAATTGAACCAAATTAAATTACTCAGAGGAGGTTAAGATAAAAATTCGAGGGCAGAGTCAAGTGAGAATAAAGTTTACTCAAAAACATAGTAATGAAGGAAGAATGCTATACAATATAAGAGTAAAAGCAGTGTCAACCTGGTAAGATTAGAGATTGGCAGTAAGGAAAGGCCTCAGGGAATGCTCTCTGCTGCCCTTGTCTTTGGGTGCTTTATAATTGAGCACTTGCTGTGAGCTTTTGCTTGCAACCCCCCCCTTACAGGTACCTTTGGAGACCATGGGAAGAGTACACTTTCTCTGTCAAGCTATTCTGAAATCCTCTCCATATGAAACTGGAAAAAATGAATATGCACATTTCCATTAAAAACTTTGAAACTTGCAGAATACCAATGTAGTGACTCAGGTGGACATCTCAGTTATAACTGAGTACGCCTATAATAGCAACAGAGTCAAAATGGCCTTCATTATTTCAAGATCTGTACCACAGAAAAGACATTTTCTCCAGTGAGTTAACTTAGAAATAGCCTTCCATCAGAGAAGCACACTTTCATGAGCAATACAGACCAAGGGCAGCCTGAACAAGGGCGCGTGGGCAGAAGCCCCCTTGTCTTGATAGAGACCTGTCAGTCTTGACAAAAGCCCCGTTCATTATATATGGTACTGACGCTAGTGAGAGCCCAGGGCTGAGTGCTGGAGTTCTGGCTCCCGAAGAAAATCTTAAACACCACTAAAATACAATTGCCTATGGAGTAAATATCTTAATTGTATAATTATTAAATGTGTAATTTGATGTATTTCATCAGTATATATCCCCATTTTAAACCAACTTTGATGGGTGGCAATGAGATGCACCAGTTGTCAGTGTATTGAAGAGTTTGGTAAGTGACCACCGCCACGGTGAAGATACAGAGCGTTTCTGTCACACCAGAGTTACCTCGCGGAGCTCTGCAGTCGCTCTCCGTCCAGAGCAGACACTCAGTCTTGGTGACAGTGTGGGTGACTTTCCCACTCTGGACTGTGATTCGAATAAAATCGTACTGTACTTGTTAACGTCAGGCTTCTTTCTCTCACCCTGATGTCCTTACATTTCCTTAATTATGCTATTGCAACTGGTATTGCTTTCAGTTATGGGAGACAAAACCCAACTCATACCCAAAATGGTATGCCTAGTTTGAAAACCCCATTATAAAACTGGAACACCATGATTATAGTTCTTTATAGATGAAAATAAATCTACCACCCAGGAACTACATGTAAAATTGCCAGTCTTATAGCTTAGTGCTAAGTAAAAAGGAGATTTTCTCTAAGAAACGATGAACACAAGTAGCCTGAATGTTTTATTATATTTCAGGGCAGGGGGAGGTTATCATTTTGAGGGGATTTACCTTTAGGCAAAGCCTACAAGTTTCAAGGAATACAAATTTACAGTTTTAAAGTCCAAAACTCCAAGTAAAACAAAACTCCATGATAACAGAAAAAAATGGAAAAGAACAGAGATAGGAAAAGGGAAGAGAGGAAGAAAGAAGAAAGGAACCATCCAAGTCATTTTGTTATCAGTTATACTAACCTGGAGTAAATATTTTCGTTTGTTTATAACTTCCTCAGAGGACAAACATAAAGAACAAACCACTCTGATGCCAGAAGTATAGTAAAATCTGGAGACTTTTTGAGGTAAGAGACAATTGTATAACCCTGATAGTTAAACCCAGTAATGATGAAAAGGAAAATACATATCTATTTCATTAATAAATAGAAGGAATAAAAATACCCTCAAATATTATCAAGCCATATTTAACACCAAGGCCAGGAGGGTTAGCCAGGAAGGCCAGTGTGGTTTAGTGTTGGAAAAGCAGTCGCTTCTTGTGTCTGACTTTGTAGTGAAGACGAGAGCCAGTTAGAGAAGTGAATCAGAAGAGGAGACACGGCTGTCATTCACAGACGCAAAAGGCATCTGTTTGGAGCAGCTCAATGTACTTAAACATAAATTATTAGAATCAGTATAAGATGTTAAGTTTTCTGGATACATAATTAATGTAAAACATAACATCTATGTCATTGGGTCTACAACTGACGAGAAAGTGCCACTGATGAAGTGAAAGATAGGCAGGACCTTCACAGGGAAAACAAGCTTTTATTGAAACATGTTAAAGCTTATGTGAAGAGACAGGGGGATCTTGTTCATGGGTTGGATGACTCAGGAACTTAGCTGAGTTTTCTCTAAGTTGATTTATATGTTCAATGCCATTCCAGTGAAAACATTTCTAAAGGATTTTTAAATGGATTTCGATAAACTGTTGCTAAAATGTATGTGAAAGAACAGTGTACCAGAAATAGCCATGACATTTCATGTGCGTTGAAAGAGAGATAATTATTATTAAACTAAGTAATTTATATCGTGGGGCAAAAGAACAGACAAGCGATGAAGGAACCCTAAAACAGACCCCTCTTCGTGTGAAAATTTGGTGACATAGATAACACTTCATACTAATTGAGAAATGTTAAGCTCTTTAATAAACAAAAAATTATAAAATCAAACCTCCATCTCATTGCATACCAAAATTCTATGTGAACTGACTATTCAGATACACAGTGCAAAACTATGAAATTCAGAAACAAGGTAAAAGAGTATCTTTTATGAACTGCAGGTAAGACGTCATTCATTAGCTGAGACACTTAAGAAAGCGAAACCAAAGGGTTGAGAAAGTTGCATTAAAATTAAGAACTTATATTCATCAAAAGCATGCAATGAGTAAAAAGATAAACCAGAAGCTGGAAGAAAGTGTTTGATAAGCAATTTAAGGAGCATTATTTTCAAAGTGTCCCTGTGAGCCAAAAGGAAAAGCCTGCACATGGGCTGCTGGCTTGAACAGGCGCATCACAGACGAGCCGCAGTGGGGGATGGTTCCCAGCTATATTACCAGTCCGTCACGAAGTACAAACTAAAAAACAAAGTGAAATATATTGCAAATGCATTAACATGGTTTAAGTCTGATACTTTAAATGTCAGGGACGTGTGAGTAAGGACAACTCTTACTCTTTGCAAATAGAAAAATAAATTGGCCCCAAAACTTTGAAAAACTACTTAGCACTGTTTAGTAGATTCGATAATTGAACTTTTGCCTAGACATTTCAGTAAAACTTTTATATGCATGAATCAGGAGACACTCGTGTTATATTGTAATAGAAGAATATTGACCACACCAGACATGCATCAAGAGGATGGGTAAATGTGTGGTACTGTGTTCGTACAGTGAGTACGCAGCAGCTGTGCCAACTTCAGAGCGCTACTGCAAAAGCAAAGGCATCTAGCAGGGTGTGGCACACACTCCTGTAATCCTAGCACTCCGGGAAGCTGAGGCAGGAGGGTGGTAAGATTGAGCCACGTGCTGGGCATTTTGGTGACTTCCTTAGAGGCTATCTCAAAGTAAAGAAATAAGAAATGGGGGGGGTTGGATAGAGCTGAGTGTGAAGGTCCTGAGTTTATACGCTCATTCATACAAAGTTTGTTTAGTAAATAGATACAGTAAAATGAAAATTAGAAAACTTAAAAATGACAAAATTCAGACTTACTTCAGAAGGATGAGCTACTGAAATGAAATTTTAAAAAGGCATATATAGACCGCATTGTAACAGTGCTATTCCTTTTAAGTTGTTAGTTCTTTCCGACTGGTTTTATCATTATTTATTGTGTTTTTACATTTTTCTTTTATAGTCTTTTGTGTAAAGTCAGTACTTAATGCAATTTAAAATCTGCCATGGACAATGTCTTGTATTTAGCAGTCATGAATATAAAGTGAACATGACATAGTTCCTGCTCTTTGTAGACTTAGAAAATGGTTCGTAACTCTGTTTCTCAAATTTGCCTTAACATATTTGCAGTGGGGTGGTATTTCATGTCTCACCACTGGGCAGCTTCAATCACGGTGGTACGTGTATGACTGTCCCATTAGGCAGCTTTTTATTCATTTGACTGGTGAAAAGACCAATAAAAGTGAGTAGATCCATCTGTACCACCAGTGGTACAAGCTGCCTGGTGGAACAATCATAAATATATTGCTAGAGGTTGAAATTGATGAGAACAAGGTAATGTGAGATTCTTATGGTATGTCTTTAAAAATGCAGATTTCCCTACCCTGCTTTAGACCTGCTGGCTTAGAATATGGATTGTAGGGCACCCAGGGTTGTGGAAGTTTGTGCAAAGGGGTTAGTTGCAATCATACTTGGGATTATCCAATTTAAAGATGCCAGGAACGTAAAAGAATTCTGACACAATTTGCAGATCTTTCACAGGAAGGAATTGCTGCCACAGAGTATGAGATCATCATGCAAGGAAAGAATTAGAATGTTCCCAGGGAGGAATCCATAGTATGATTGAGATTATAATTATCATTGGCCTATAGAGTATGCATAGAGATGCCATTCAGTGACATTCTTTGGTTTCATGTATTTTTGTGTTTTACATTCAGTAACTATAATTTCTGGTTGAATTTGATAATTTCTATCATTTTTGCAATCATATGAATCAACTTTCATGTGAGTTCACTGTATTTTCAAAGATCCAATTAGTTGTATATTAGAGAATTATTAAAAAGCGTAACTCTTTGGTAACTGTAGTTGACCTTTTCTGAAGATTAAGAATTTGAAGAAACGCGAATCTCATGGGGCCTTCCCACACTCGCGCTGGCATTAGAGTAAGTGCCTCGTTGTTCCCCTGGCAAGTAACATGAAGCTCGAGGGAGCCTGCAGTGCGCAGCTGCAGTGTGACGCTGGATTATAGACGTCTGCTCTGGTCTGTTGGCTATTTAGCTGAAGATCCCAGTGAGAAAAAGAAGGTCATTGGTTCCCTCCTGGTGTGGAATATATTTATCAGAATTCAAAAAACAATAGCATTTATCTGTTTGAAAAATAGGTAGCATTTATTAAAAGGAATTTAATTAAGAATAATGCCTCATGGAGGGAATATATTTCCTGCTCCCAAGAAGCTTGCATTTTGCAGTGGAAACAATAAATATAGTAGCAGATTCAAGTAATTTCCTTTTTTTTATTTTATGAAACAATAAAACAAAGTCTTATAATATTATCTTCAAACTAGTTATTCAGATTATAAGACATTAATCAAAGTAATTCTTACAAAAAACAAACATAATAACACAGAACTTGGTTTTAAACAAAGATAATAGTAGTATAAAAGAAACCAGCTAGCACGTAGATTTGAAGTATTTTTAAAACTGGAATTTGTATTTGAGAAGATGTTTGAACTTCTCCCTCTTCCTGTTTCTCTTCTGTTTTGCTCACATACACATACTGTTTTTCTCACATAAAGAGAAATCATTTGATGTCTGAGTTTGTGTCGCTGACTTATTTCATTCATGTTGTCAGATTGCATAAATTTACCTATGAGTGCCTCAGGTTTATCATCTTTTATGGCAGAGTAGTACTTCTTTGTGTATAAACACCACATTTTCTTTGTTCAATTACTGATGTACATATACACTATTCCAAGATTTGGATGTTACAGATTGTACTGATCTAAACATGGCTGTGCATGTATCCCGATAATATGACTAACTCTTGTGGGAGGATGTCTAGAAGGAGAAGAGCTAGGTCAAATGGAATTTTCTATTTCAGTCTTTGAAGAATCTCCATACTGATTTCCACAGTGGTAGTACCGGTTCACATTCTCAGCAGTAATGGCGTATAGTGCCTTTTTCCCTATGTTCTTTTTTTTTTTTTTTTTTATTTTAGAAACATAAAAGTACAAAAACATATTGACAAACAGACACCCATTATCATAGAAAATAGTACAATCACAACTAATCTATAGACAAGGTGATATGGTCTCAACAGTAGTTGTTGCTTTATTTCCCTATGTTCTTGCCAGTCTTTACCATTACCAGATTTTTTCACTGATGGCCACTCTCTGTGGGGTAAGATGGTATCTCAGACCAGTTTTGATGTCTTTGATAGGCAATGGTAATGAGCATTTTTTTGTGTATTAACTGGCTATTTGTATTTCTTCTTCTGAAAAATGTTTGTTCATTTCAGTTGCCCATGTTTTGATTGGGTCTTTTATTTGGGGGGCCTATTTTTTGAGTTCTTTATATATTGTTGATGTTAGTCCTTTGTATGAGGATTAGCTGGGAAACATTTGTTCCTACTCTATAGATTGTCTCTTTTCTCTATGTGGCTTCAGCACAGTTCTCTAGCAGGCCAGAGCATTGGCTCATTCGGGTGGATGCTTGCATTGGTCATCTGGGCTCCTCCATATTCAGCTGGGATCAGAGTGGGCGTTAAGTAATTTTTAAGACAAACTAACAAAAGGTCCAGTAGCCTAATATAAAAGAATGATTATCACTGAGGACCTAGAAAATAAAAAGCCTGAATTTGAGGCTTCTGGTTTTGATTTTCATTTGCAAGTTTTGTTTTTTATTGTTGTTTGTTTTTTTTGTTTGTTTGTTTCTATAGCACAAGATTCTGGGGCAATGTAGAGTATATACAAGGGAAGGAAAAGGCCAGCTTAGCTATAAAGCAGAATATATAGAAAGCAATAATGATTGTAAAAATAAAAGTAAATTGATAGTATTGTTTAGCATTTCTAAAGTTAGCTGAATTTTTAGACTTGTTTTCCATTAAATAACCATTGGGAAGTAATTCTCTGCAGGTCTCTCACATCTCTTAAAAGTGCTGTTGACTCTCATTATGGGTTGTTTTTGTAGCTGTTGTGTGATGAGTAGGCTGGCAAGATAGAGATTTTCCCTCCAGAACAAAGAGCAGCGGTGCTTACTGTGAGGTACAGAAGAGTCACCTTACCTCAGTTCTTAGTCCCTCCGCTGCCATGTCATGGACGTTTCTGTGCAAGGGTCATCTTGCTCTCTCGTCATTGCCTTTGGGAAATTGTGGCTTGAGGACAAATATGAGGATTTTTTTTCAGTTGCTATATAGAAACATCTTGGCTCAGAGGAAGGTGCTGACCCTGCTTGAATAATATTTACAGAAACACATAGTTCACTGATCTTGAAAGAAAGAATTGCTGTCACTGTGGTCATGAATCTTCAGGCTTTGGCAGGTTCCCGGGAGAACGGAGGAGGCAGGGTGCTTGGGGTTAAGGAGGACTAGCAAAATCCGTTTCCTGTTACTCACTCCTCCTAGGCCACCATGGTTGTCAATCAACCTCAGGTTCATGTGGACGGGAGGAGGTGGCTGCCGTACTGGGTAACAGGACAGTGCTGAAACCTAGATTTGCTTCTTTGCTCCCAAAGCTTAGCCTGTGCATTTGCTGGTACAGCCCGCTGTTCTGATTAATGTCTTAGACCAACTGGAAGGGCAAATACAAAAGCTTATGGAGAAAGCCACTTGGGTTTCTAAGGCAGGTCTTGAATATTTAAGAAATTATTTTAGTCATTTGGGTCTGAGGACCCAGGGAATGTAGTGATCTTAGTGCTGCAAATGAGACCAGTTCTGCTCCTTGGAGTCCTGCTCATACTACTCCTAATTACATGTTGTGACATAGACCAAGTGGAGTTGGCCCTTGTTTCTGGGTCACATTTATCAGTATGGCCATGAGAGTGCCCTACTTGTGAGAAAATTCACCACAAGCCGTAAGAGAGTGTAGAAATGAAAGTAGATGTCACTGAAAGGTGATTCACCAGGGTCTCTTGCTGGGTCTCTTGTGCATGGAGTAATGAGTGACCTTTGTTTCAAGTTATCTTTTTAGTGATTTCCTTTAGGGCAGTGGCACCCTTGCTTACCACCCATTATATAGTTGGGATCTCCTACACTCAGAACTACTTGAAGATTTTATGGCTGTACCCTTGGCTTTCAGATTGTCCTCCAGCACTGCACTGGATTCGAACCTTGTTTTGACGCTATTTTTAAATTTTAGACTTAATTTTTAAAATATTCAAAATGATCAGGTTTTTGGTTCCTTTCTATTTAATATGTTCTCATTCCATTCCTGTCACATACTGGTACTGAGGTAAAATTTAGGTCACATCTTCACCAGTTCAGAAATTTCCTTACTGAGATTGCCTGGTTCACTAGGCGCATTTCCTGCCTTCTCATTAGAGAAAGTGATAGTGTGGCTAAGCTATCTGGCATGCCACTGCAGAGAATCGCCTTCCAGATTTCCACTAGTGGTCTGTTAAGGCAGTTTAAGATTGGTTTATTAATATACTCTTTACAACCCGTGTAGCCTTTGCCTCCTGCCTTTATGAAGCTACTTCTCTTTTTTCTTGAATTTTTTATGCCCATACACCTTTATTGCCAGGTAACAATTTACCACCAAAGTAAAGCAGCTTAAAACAAGATATGTATACCCTGCAGTGTCTGTGAGTCAGTTTTGCTGGATGCTTCTAACCCAGGATCTTGCTCAAGGCTGAACATCTGGTGTCAGCCAGGGCTGTGGTCATCTAAATGCTCAACTGGGAAAGGCTCAGCAGCCAAGCCAGCGTACAGCTGTCGGTATCTCCCCACAGATTCCTCCAAGCTCCTCTTGTGACTGCTGGTCCTTACTGGCTGTTGGCTGGAAACTTCAGTGCTTTGTGCTATGGGCCTTTTCATAATCACAATGTGGCCATTTACTTCCTAACCCTCAGGACTCAGGCTAGAGGTGTAAATTACAGTCTTTTTGTAAGCTCGGCTCTGAAGTGATGTTCTGTGTTTTTTGTTCCTTTCTGATTGTTAAAAGTTGTTAGTTCCAGCCCACACCAAGGGGAAGGGATTACACAAGAACACGGATAGCAGGAAGTAGGGATCACTGCAGGTCATTTTAGCATCTATCACAGGAAATAGCATCCTTGCCTTTGGAGTATAGTTTCTAAAAGGAAACAAAAACTAAAAACTTTTAAATGCTTTAAAATAAAATACTAATTTATGAACTAACATAATTGCTAGAAAAAAAGTTAAGAAAGAAAACATGAATTTGAGTAGTTGGAAAAGACAGATCTTAACTCTGGTTAAGAGTTTTAGGAAAGAAACTGGTCAGCAGTATTACCAATAATACCCTGCAGAGCTGAGAGCTTCATCTCAGTGAATGTGGGCCCATATAAATAATCTAAATACGGAGTTGAGAGGTTGCTTTACCTCTCAACTGGGTAATAAAAATGGAGTGAAAATCAGAAAAAGAAACATCCTGACAACAGAAGCGTCCCAAGAGATTTTGAACAACTTGGTAAATTAGAAGGGAACAGAATATATATGATAAGCTAGAGATCACACTGGATATTTATGCATCTGCTTCTCTGTGTCCTCTCAATGCCCTGTGGAATTGCTGTCTTTCACACTGTTACAGAGGAGACCACAGAAGATAGATGATCAATGACTTGGCTGCTGCTATGCCCTGTGACAGTGAGGACCTGTCCTCTCCAGCCCAAAGCTCATGCTGTTCTTTGTTGCACCACTTTAGGGTACTGTCCTGGAGAAATAGGGTTGGTGACCATAATCATAACCAGAAAATCATGCAGTCCTTTATCACACTGCAGGCACTGTAACTCTTGGAGCATATCACTGCCATAAGTTCTCACAACAACTTCATGAAGAAAGTGTTCTTGTTTTACAAATGAGCAGAGAGCATCCAAAGGGACTAAGTGCCCTAACAGTACAAACCTAGGACACACAGAAGTCACCAACAGAGAATGGAGAAGAAGATGTCTTTGCTGGCGAGGGCATGATTTTTCAAAAAGTTTGTGCAGACTGAGGAGCTTTAAACATTAATGCCTGAGTCTGAGATCTTTCTCCTACAGAGAAGAAGTAACACTGTCCTGGTCTTTCTTAGAATTGAGTCTGAACATGGATATAATCATTCAGGTCCAGTAAACAGATTCTTACAAAAGTGCATAATTAAGGCTATTTTTATGATTAGTACCATTTAGTTTCCCTGAGTTTATTAGACCAAGCATTGCTATAGCAAGAATTACTACTAATGGTTGAACCTAACAAGAGAAAACCCCAAAAGGGTCATTTAGGCCCCAGCTGCAGCTGTATTTCACTCTTCTGTACTGGAAAGCTGAGATTAACAGGAAAATCGGGCTCTGCCTTGCTGTGCAGATGTGGCTACAACTGTCTTCATTTACTTAGCAAACATTTGCTTAATTCCCACTGTACACCAAACTGCGCACTAACCGCAAAGGGCCCAAGCACCTTTAGGTTGAAAGGATTTGATGTATAAACATGAGCATTACCCAGTGGGAGCACAAAGGAGTGCATTAGGAGGGTCTTAGGGTAACAGTTTCTTAGGCTGTGCATCATCTTAAACCACTGCTGCATGTTGGGAGCAGATGAGCGAGGAGCCAGATGCATGGAAGTTTTCCTGGGTTTGGTGAAAGCTTGTGTCTACTGCAAAACTGAGAATATAAGAGGAAGGGAAGGTTCAAGAAAAGGAAAGGGGACCAATTAGCTTAAAAAAGATTTGTGCTTCTACATCTTCTAGGGAATTAGGTTTATGAAACCAAAACTTAGCAAACATCCGGTTATAAGATTGGCAAGGCTTCGGCGAGGCTTCAGCATGTTGCCCTTATGGTGTTGGTACCGTCAATAATAGCAGCAGTCAGTCACTTTGGGCACCTCCCATGTGGCAGGCCTTGTGGTGAATACTTCTCAGGTGCCGTCTAATTCAATCTCATAATAACCTTGTTATGCTAAGAAACTCTATAGCCTTTTCACTTTATAGAAGAAGAAATCGAACATTTTCAGCGTCTCACAGGCAGGATTTGAGCCCTGGATCTAAGTGTCTGCAAAACCCAAGATGTTTCAGTGATTCTGCTTCACCAGCTCACCAATATAAAAAACTCTCTGCTGTTTTGGTAAAACTTCAACTGGTAACTGTGGCACAGCTCTCGTGAATTTCAGGCTCCAGCGTGGGCACACTGTTCCCACCGGCCAAAGTGTGGGCCTACCAAGAGGTAAAGCCTGTCAATATGCTTGTTACTGTAATTATGTTATGGGATGTTAAGTGCTCAGATATGAGTGTAAAGGAAGTTGTTTTATCTGTGAAAACTAGATAAAATACTCTGGGAAGATTCAATAAAGACTGGTAGCCCAATAAAACCAGGTGTGGGAAGGAAACAAAAAGAAAAGGACACACTAAAAATCAAGAGTAACTTTAGGTGATCTATATTTCATCT
This sequence comes from Dinomys branickii, assembly GCA_004027595.1. NCBI lineage: Eukaryota > Metazoa > Chordata > Mammalia > Rodentia > Dinomyidae > Dinomys > Dinomys branickii. The sequence goes on along the minus strand of PVLD010000906.1, from coordinate 113,444 downwards.
ATACTAAGGACAGCACAATAATTTTTGTAGGTTATATTTTATGATTGTGATTTCTACAAGAAAGAATGCATGAAACATCAGGCAGCAGACTGAGGAACACTTGGCTGTGCACTGAAAAGACAGACAAATGAAGGCTGTCATATGAGATGAATGATACGTATGTATGTCTCTCAGTGGTTCCTCCTTACAGTGCAGCTAGCCTACCCGTTCCTGCTCTCAGTCGCCTTCCTAGGGGACTGCTGCGGGTGAGCCTATTAGGAGAGATGAGGAGAGGACAAAGCTTTGGGGCGCAGTGAAAACAGAAATCTTCAAAAGGAATTAAATGATAATGTTCCAAGTTGTGGAAAGAGAATGTCTACACAACAGTATTGTGTGCCAGGCTTTGGGTAGGGGAAATAGAAAAGGGATGTGTTCGTGTTACTTTTTGTTTTTGTTTTTCTGAAGAGCTTCAATTTCTGTAGACTGGAAGCAGTACCACATGGAGTAAAAAGCATGGGCATGTATTGTATACAACGGCAACAACTTAACCAGTTGTCCTTAGTCTCGGAGTCACAGTGCCCTTCAATTAAGGTGGTACATGAAACCGGTGCTGTGTAGTTACTGATGAATATACAGTGCTGGGCACACTGTAAGTTGTAAAAGGATTGTTCTTTCCTTTTTTGCCCCTTTCTATGAACTATTAGAAAATAAAAATGGTAGTAATCAAGATCACGAAAAGGAATATTTACTGTCAGTTTTTACACTAAAAAAAATTGTTTTTTTTATATGGGAGACTGACACCAGCGACCTATTAGTGTAATCATTTTGGTAAATCTCTTTTTTTTAAGTGTAAAATAAAAAGAACATCAACAAAAAAGAGGAAAGCATTAACAAAGAGACACAAAGTAGCACAATAACAGTATAATCAAAATTGAATTATAGACAAAGCAACAGGAAACCAACAATAGTTGTTGCGTTACATATTGATAACTTCAAAGTGTATGCTCTGGAAAACACATATAGACATACAGGATTGATCGAACAACCAGTCATCAACTATTCCTTACCATAAAGTGACCTAAGACAATAGTGGAATCATGTTAGCCATCCTGCACATGTGTACCTATGTACATACATACATACATACATACATACATACATATTTGCCTCTTTCTTCCTTTTCTCCTTTCCCTCATCCCATCTGTTCTTTACTTCTGAACAGATTTCCTTCACGCCTCTTAGTTTATATTCCCACCCTCAGGTTCTTACACCAGTGACACAATATGTTGCTTGCACATGTACCTCTGATTTATTTCACTTATAGGTATGGTGTCTAATTATGACCATCTGCCTACAAAGGCCCCAAATCTGTCCATCTTTATAGCTGAGTAATATTCCATTATATAAAAATGCCACAGTTTTTAATCCAGTCCTCTGTGGATGGACATTTGGGTTGCTTCCACAATTTAGCTATTACAAATTGCGCTGCTATAAACATGGGTGCACATATATCAGAGTGATATGATGTTTTCAGATCTTCTGGGAAAATACCCAGAAGGGGAATAGCTGGTTTGAATGGAACCTCTAGACCTAGTTTGCGGAGAAATCTCCAAACTGCTCTCCGCAGTGGTTTCACCAGTCTACGACCCCACCAGCAGGGCAGTAGAGTCCCTATTTCTCCACAGCCTTGCCACGATTTGTTATTGGATGATTTCTTAATACTGGCCAGTCTTACTGGGGTGAGATGAAATCTCAGTGTTGTTTTTATTTGCATTTCTCGAATGACTAAAGATGTGGAACATTTTCTCATATATTTATTTGCCATTTGTATTTCTTTATCTGAGAAGTGTGTATTCATCTCAGATGATAATTTATGGATCGGGTCTTTGAATTTGGACAGGTACATTTTTTTAATTCTTTGTATGTTATAGATAGAAGGCCTTTGTCTGAGGGACAGCCAGCTAGGATTTTTTCCCAATTTGTGGGTTTTCTTTTTACTTTGCTGGTGATCTCTTTAGATGTGCAAAATCTTTTCAGTAGGATGAGGTCCCAGTGATTGATTCTTTGAATTGTTTACCTTGCAGTTTCATTTTTTACACTAAAATTTATTCTTGCCACATTTAAAGTTCATCTGTGAGATGAGACCAAAAAAATGTCAGGAGTCTCTGGCTTCTTAAAGCATTGTCTCAATTTTTTTCAGTATTGTCCATCTTCCTCTACAAGTGGCCGATCCAGTCCAGTGCAGTTTAGAGGTGTACAGCCTTCTGCTAATACACAATTCTATGTCATTTATTTTACTTGTAGGTAGCCATAAAAATAAATTCTATTTTCAATAAAGATAAAAGAAACAGATGAACCTGCTATGGTTATTCTACTCAATGTAAGCTTTTTATTTCCAGATGTGCATGAGGCTCTGTAATAAGCGCAGTCTTTTTGAAGCCTCTTCAGGGTGGGAATGGCCAAGTACTCAGCAGGAGAGAATGGCGCCCTGCTATCCTCCTGCATATAGCTTCCAACAAAGTAATAGCTAGATTCAAGGCAGCAGGAGACAGATTCTGTCTGCAGGACACATACAAGGCTCACGGAAAACAGAAAATTAGTAAACAGAAGAGTTGCAGGTGATTTGGTATTGGGAAGGGGAAGTGGTGGGAAGTAAAAAGGCAAGAAGGGTTGTTCATAATTGACGTGTGTGAGGACACTTTTGATAAAGTGTATCTGGATAACAGAGCCAGGATTCTTAGAGATGAGCGTTGTCTGTGCTGTACACACTCTGACACTGCTTTAAAATGCGTGACAGGAAACAGCCTTCTTAACATGGCTACAGTTCATTTTATTGATACTGTTGAAAACCTCCTGGGAAGTTCTAGATACTACCAAGTAAATGGCAATTGTCATTGTTAAAGTTATTCTTCCAAAAGTATTTATTGAGATCCTTTTCTGTCAGGTCTTATTGTAGATACATACTGTATTAATCATTGTATATGTAGTGAACAACTATTTTCAAAATGGCAAGAACAGATCAACTTGTTCACTTCAACCCATGTTTAAAATGCCACATTGTTAGGGCTTAGTCAGACTTTAAATTTAGCTTAAGATTTTATTTAGTCACGTATGATAGTCCTGAAATAGATTATATAGAACAGAATTTTATGTAAGGGTTTAAGGCTTTAAAATAAAGGTCTGGTTTCACTGCTTATTGTAACTATAGGATTAAAAACAAGTCACATGTTTATGTCTCCGAATAAAAACTCTTGGCAAAGTATCTTGAGATTGTTCGCTTGCTATCTTTACTACATTCCTCTTAATTAACCTTACTGGTGTTTTCAATGTACCTGTTGGCCCCAAGAAAATTATAGATATAGGCATTGATACATAAAATGAATTAATTTACATAGTACACAAAACCTGCACCAAATCAGAAATTAGAGTCCCTTTGAGATTGTAGGATCTTACTTTATTAAAAGAAGCTCTCTAGAAGTCCTGTTGTTTGGCTGCCGTCCCTTGGCAGTGCCAAGCACATTTGGGACAGTATTGATAAGTTTGACAGTTTTAGACTTCCAGGTCCTGATGCACTGTATAGGTTCAAAGCAGCTGGGCTGGTCATCACACACTCATTTCCTTTTAGTGAGAGCATTTCTGATTTAATGGGGGGTGTGGAAACTAGCCTGTAACTGGCCTTGCAAGATCACTGCTTTGTGTGGACTCTGTTGAGCTTACCTCGTATACAAGTGCTGTCAAGTTCCAGGGCTTTGTGATGAGAACTCCTGTGTGGGGAAGTAGAGTCTGAGGGGCACCAAAGCAGTGTGTATGTTGAGTTTTGTGGTCAGTGGCTCTCAAATTTCTGAGTACAAACTACTGCTTTCAGGCTGTGTGACTTAAGAGAAATGTGGAGACCATGGAGAAAAATCACGAGTCTAACCACAAAGACTCATACACAAAGAGATTTAGACCTTTAGTTTTGAAGAAACTAAAATTATTTTATTTGAAAAGGGTGAGTCTGAAGGCAGTAAAATAATGAACGGTCTTCTAGACACTGGGTCTAATTACAGTGAATTTAATGACCAGATTTCTTCATGTGCAGATGGTTTAAAGGAAGAACAGAGCTTTAACAGGAAGAATACAGAATAGACCCGAACAGAAAAAGCAGCAGAAACAGGTGCTAAACCTATTTAATCAGGAGAAAGGATCATTCGGCATGTTGTCGATGCAGGTTTCTTCCAGGCAATGTAAATTCCTCCTTGTGTTTTATGTATTAAAATACTATCCAGTGGAACTACTTATGTGAACTTTATCTTTAATTCTGTGAACCTCTGGTTTAATCTTGAAATCATATCATAAGGTAAAAATTTCAAGCAATTATTTTGAATTTTAGTCTCCTAGCCTGATGTTGCCAGGAGAGGAGCTACTTTCTAATAGTGATGTGAAGGACATTAGTGTCAAAAAGGAACATTTATTCCAGAGGTCACAAACTCAGAAACCTATAGGGGTCCATGGGCATTATAGTGAGTGAAGCTGACAGTGGAACTGTGTGGGGGGCACTAGGGAAAGTAATGTATTAGCAGGTGAAAAGGGCCAGCCACTACCACCTTTGGCCAGTTACCAGGTCACAGTGTGCCCGTATTGACAGATCCATGGCTTTCTCATAAAAAGTGAGAATTTCACACGAAATTCTTCTTTCACTTTGACAAAGTATAGTACTCAGTTCTGCAGGCAGAACAGCATACATGTGGAATCTGAGCATTAGAAACCTTTAGTTTATCCTTCACCTCACTAGTTAACCATCACCCTAACTAACAAGCAAAACAGAACTGATTGAACACTAAAGTTCAGGACAGGTAGTTTACTAACACTGTGTAAGACTTAATTAAGGTCCCTTGCAACCATGTGAATCTTTGACCTGTTTCCTTTCTTTTTGCTCCCAATAATTGTGGCTTATTCACACAGGAGGTGGGAATTTAAAGAAATTACTTACTTCCTTTTGCAGCATTTATGTAGTAAAACCAACAGCACTGAAATTGAAAACACAACAGTTCCTGCTATACTAAAAATGCTAATGATACTACTAAATGTGTAGCAATGCACATATGTGGTGTGGGCTTGTTACTTTGGGTCTTTGAACTAACATTTGTTTATAACATTGGCTGCATGAGGCATGCTTAATTGGAAAGCTAACTTACACTTTACTATTTGCTGATATGTTTTATTTCTTCTATAAAATATTTTCAAATAACTCCCCTCAACCTGGGGTAAGGACAGTTAGATTACTGAAATGCCCTGCCTTTCAGACAGGAGAATATGCCACAGATGAAGAAGAGGATGAGGTGGGACCTGTTCTTCCTGGTGGTGACATAGCCATTGAGGTCTTCGAGCTGCCTGAGAATGAGGACATGTTCTCTCTGTCCGACCTGGACACAAGCAAGCTCAGCCACAAGTTTAAGGAGGTAAGCTGCTGTAGGCAGCATCCATTCCATTACTGTGTATGTTTCTGTATGAGTAATGCAAATAATATGTTAAGAACAATCGATTTTCAAATGAAATCTTTCAGCCTCTAATTTCAAAGCAAACTACATAGAACTCATTCCACTTTCACTAATTTAAATGCTTGTTATTTATCATAGCGGCAGTTTACAGTGTATCTAGCCCATAATTTCAAGCTATAATTTAAGCTTGTGGTGTTTTTTTTTTTTTTTTGCGGTACTGGGGATCGAACTCAGGACCCTGCGCTTGCTAGGCAGGCGCTTATTCCACTGAGCTATATCCCCAGCCCTCAAGCTATAATTTAAATGTGCAAGTTTGTCTTAAGTTCAACTCACATTTTTTCAGTTTTATAAAACTTTTGGTATCTGATGAATTTTCTTTAAGGCAGTGGCTTTTCTAAAAAAGTTCTTTTTGTCTTTTACTAAAGTAGAGTCCTAATAAGAATGAGATGAGATGACATACCCAAAGCATTTAATTGAAGAGTTTAATGAACAGACTACAAGCAGGGTTGATAGAAGTAACAAGGGCTGGTGAAGTGTACAGGGACTGGCAGCAGCAGGAAGTTGTCACCATCCTTTGGCTTAATAGGTAAAGGGAAGAAAAGAGATTCTCTATTTGAAGGCGGGCCAGGCAGTACCTACAGCTTCACAAGTCACAGCCACTGCTAAAGATTGCATCCCAGGGAGAGGGTGATCTATACCCTATAACCTTAACCCTGTTCTGCTGAGGCACCTCAGCAAAACTCGGGCAAGGAAGCGTGGGCGGTGCAATCTCAAGTGCTGAAGAGGCCTGCCGCCTGAGTCAGGGAGCCGTCGGAGAAGGGTCTGGAAGGACCTGGGTGCAGGTGGGGGTGCCCACATCGCCTCTTCTTCAAATTAGCCTCTGAGAACCCCACCACATGACGCTCGAGCAGCGATGAACAGGTGCCCAGGAGGTTGTGTGCTGCGGAGCCTCCTCCTATGTGGACAGTAACAGGTGTCAGATCGTTCACAGCGTCTTCATTGCTTATTAGGACTTTCTGGGTTAACTGATACTTTTAACCCTAAGAGCAGTGCAGCAAAAGGTTAAGTTTTTCTGCAGAAGGAGGCTGAGTATGAGGACGCGGTATTAGGTAGGAGTGTATGGACTACATGTTTTTTAAGAAATCTGTCTCAAATATTTTTATTCTTGATCCAACTATCCTCCAGTTTCTGAATTGAGCGAAGAATTACGTGGCCCTATAGCATCTACTACAGTATGAAGAGACTGTACCAGACCAGAGGTTGGCAAACTGTGCAACACTGGCCAAACCTGGGTTACTGTGCACTACTTTTTTTTTTTGTAAATGAAGTTCTACTCAAACACAGTCCTACCCATCTCTTCATCTGCTTGTGGCTGAGTTAATAATATAAAGCAAAGTTGAATTGTTGCAACGCAGACTCTCTGGGTTGCCAGTGCTAAGTTACTTGCAGTCTGCCCCTCAGCAGAAGAGTTTGAGTGATGTTGGCGTAGATCCGCTCTCTATAAAATGGCAGATGTTTTTTAGCCGGATTCGCCAGACTGGTAGCTCTCTTATAACTTTGGTTATTTAACCATTAGAGGTTTATCTCTACCTTAAAAACAGGCAGATACCTCGTTCAAATTATTTAATCCACTTTTGTTTTCTTTCTAGCGTGTTAATATTAATTTCCTCAGGATCGCATGGCACCTTTCCATAACGTCTGTGTCTTGGATCTGTCAGCAGTTACAGCATCTCTCGTAGTCTTACATTTATTTATGCAGTTAACAGTGACGTCAAGATATGCACCCAGGCAGATTTTACAGGATTATGCACAGAACCTAGGGTGGGTGTCAAGGGTTGTATTATAAAGCGTCATGTTATAGGGGATCTCTTGATTACTTCAAGCAAAATGCAAATTGTATTACTTGAGTGAAGCATAAAGGCTGGTTTTGTATCAGTCAGCCCTATTTTTGGCCTCTTTGTATATCCCTACCAGCCTCTTTGCTCCTGCTTTTCTGTAAGCTGTGTCCTCAGTCTTTCCGCTATCCTTGACTGTATAGTTAGCTCTTTACTGTTCAGTGAAAGACGGGTATCAGGCATGTGTTGAGATCCCATTGTATGATGGAGGATGGGTACATAATTTTTTTCCCAGGTAGTTGACAGATTGTCCAACACTTTTTGTCGCACTTCTTTTTGTCAGAGAGCTGCATTATTATCTGCAGAATGTGTGCCCTGAACTCAGGACTGCTTTGGGGCCTTCCTGTTCTTCTCCATCTTTGCATTTTTCTTCAGAGAAGTGTGTTACTAGGATATTCATTAATATCGGTGAAATAAATCAAACTCATCCAACTTTTCTCCTTAAAATTTCTTTCAGGTTATTCCAGAAACATCTGAATCACTGTAATTCCCTTTATAAATTCTTTCATATTTTACTATAATTAGATTAAACTAGTAAATTAATTTATGGAAAACTGACATTTTTATCACATTGAGTCTTTCAACCCAAGCGTAGAGAATAGAGTTATTTCATTGAAGTCTTTTTTCTAACCCACTCTAAAATGTTATAGTACCCTCTATTCATTCTGTGAGTGTCCAGTACAATGAGTTAAACAGAAGCTGCCACCAAGGCTTTGTAAACTTTGATAGAAGGTAGTAAGTTTCCTCTATGTTATATTTTCTTCTTTCTCGCTTTCTTGCATGCTTTCTGTAAGTGTACGTTAGTAATGCAGGACGGTGAGGTTTACTTGGGTAACCTGGTGCACGCACTGACTACGTCTGCACCTCAGTCTATCACTGGGACTTCCTTTCTCCCTTTCTGCTTCCCTCTTCAGTTAGTTTTTTAAACTTAAAAAAAAAAAAAAACTTCTCTGTCCTACTCATACATTCATTTTTCTACCCTTTTTAGTTAGCACATAAGTTGTAGTAGCATCCTCATTCTGATGTATTTAAAGCTACATTTTTCTGAATGTTGTTTTAGCTACACTTCAGGTTTTTACATCTAGAATGCTGTTGTCCTTTATGTGTCATTTCTCTTGTGACTTCCTCTTTAACACAAGAAAATATCTTATGTTGTGGTTTTTACTTCCCAGACACACAGAACTTTATTTGGCTGTGCTTTACTATTGTCTTCTAATTTTATTGTGTACTGTTCCAAAAGTGTATTCCATGTAAATACCTGTTGTTTAGAATTCTTGAGTTTTTCATAACTATATATAGCTTTAATATTCCTTGTATATTTAGAAAACATGCATATGCTGTGTTTGTGTAATTTTTTGTTTTTATATATAAATAAAATAATATAAACACATGCAAATGTTCTATAGTGTAGCTTAGATTTTTGTCTACTTATTTTCCAACTCTGAAAAGCATGTGTGAAAGTCAATACTATTGTTTATTTCTTCCTATAAATCTGTCAATTTTAGTTCTATTTTCGATCTTCGTTTTTAGCTTCATATGTATTCAGGATTATTACAGCGTCTTGATTTACTGTAACATCTCTTGTCCCTTACAGTAATACATTTTGCCTCCAGTATATTTTGTTTGATAGTAAAAACTTAATCCTGGCTTTGTGTTTACTTGCTGTCTGCTTCTCAGCGTGTGTATTTTCAATTCTTTTATTTGAACCCTTTCTGTAGTCTTTTGTTCAAGTGTATTTTCTTTAAGCAGCCTCTTTCAGAGTCTTCCTTTCAGATTGCTCTGGGCATCTTTGTCAGTTAATTGGTGAGTTTACGTCATTCACATTTGCTCTTAATCACTTCTGGAGTAAAACTTCTTTCTAGTTTTAAATTAATTTGATTAGAAGTACTTGCCACACATACTGATCACACTCACATGAGTTTGTGGCTATATGTGACATGTCTTCCTTCTTCTCTTCTTCCGCATTGTCTTCCCTCCCTTCAACGCTTCTTCTCCTCCCCGTTTACAAGAGCTGCGTTTCCACTTTTTCCCTTTCGTCCCTTGTATGAAATCCCTTTGCTCTTCCTCCCTTCTTCCCCCACGGCTCCCCTTCCCATTTGAACACGTTCTTCCTACTTCGCAGTATCTGTCCACTGTTTTGCTTCTTATTTACTCTTTGGGTTTCTCACACTAGAGAAACAGTGTGATGTTTCAACTTGTTTGTGATTTATTTCACCTAAAATTGTGGTCTCAAGGTGCATTTACGTACCTATAAATGTCTCCTTTATGTACCTATAAATGTCTCACTATCCTTTAAGGCAAAGTAGTACTCCATTGTATATTACATTTTCTTTATAGGATTAGAACTTAGGCCTGCAATCTTACTGCGTATTTTCCACTTCCCATGCTTTCTTCATTTCTCTTTTTAATATCTCTACCTATTTGCCATTCAGTGCATCAAATTTTCATTTATTGCTTAAGAGTTAACATTTTAATTTTACCATTATTACTTACTTTGACTTGGGTTTAGGTTGTTTTTCCTAAGAACATAGTATGCAGTTCAATATCCATGTTTTTATCATTTAACCTCTCCTCCTCTCACTTATTTTTTGTATTGTAGTAGTTTAAGCCATATATAGATGTACCTTCAGTTAAATATGTTTATAGGTCTTCCTTTTAGAAAATGCTGTTTACAGTTTATCCCTCCTGACAACCCTACTAGTCTAACTATGATAATATTTCAGTGCTACTTTGGTGCTAATTCACTGGCATCCTGGCCCTGTTGCTTTGCTTCTGCCTGGCCCCAGAGAGTCTCACCAGCTGGCACTTGATGGCAGGAGGTCCCAGTTTGATGGCGTGGCGTAGGTTTCTGGGCCTTACCCTGCAGGCAGGCTGACCGAGGCTGTGCAGAGAAGACTGAAGATTAATTAAATCATTGTGCCCCATTCTTGGTTACTGATATTCTTCTACTTAGGATACTGTTTTGCAGCCATCTAGAAGAACCTGTGTTCTGTCCCTTACGAATTTCTCACAAGGGTTTTTGTTAATCAGTGAATGAGAACCTGAAGCCCATATGTGCCCTTTTGATGTCTCTTGGCATTTCCAAAGTTGAACTCAAGAGTCAGGAAATAGCTTTTATTAGTTTGCTGTATTGGACTAAACTGGAAGTTTCTTCCTGCTGCGCCAAATCTGCGCATCAGTTGAATTTCCATGGGGGTGGGGACAGTGGAGGATGAAGAAGTGGCGACGAGAGTCAGAGTGCAGAAGGCTGAGGTCAGGTGGGGCCTCTTCTCCTGGTGGGAGGAAAAGAACCGCGCAGTGACGGCAGCACATCTATTTTTACTGTCAGTTGAAAACCCTCTGCTTAGCAACTTGTTTGCGGGACCCATCTCTGGCACCTCGAGTTCTCAGAGCTGGAACAGCTTGTTCATGTGGCTCGCCTGGGACGCTGCGTGTTCTCAGGGCTGGCCTTGCTTTAGCCCCACACACCACGCCTATGTGATCTCCAGCTTCGGCCGCTCCCACACTGCTCTACCAGATTCAGCTTATTCTGCGTTTATTTTTTAAAATTGATTCCATCATCCTGTTTCCCAGGCGTGTTGGATTGTTCATGTTCCAGTGTCTTGGAGTTGGTTCTTAGTGTATTGTTATACTTCATTGTTCACAGAGGCAAGCAGTCACGATTATGAATCTGTCTCTGCTTGTGCCTTTTGCCACAGCTTTTTCCAGTGTGCAGTCTTCTTTTCATCACTTTGTAAATGCCCTCCTACTCTCATTTTTACTGTTTCTTTCACTCTCCTACTACAGTGATTGGGAAAATAGCTTTTAATTTATGAATTTGGAATCTTACTAAGTTCTGTTCAGATAATGCTGTATTTGCAAGTTTTCATGTTTTTGAAAAAGGCTACTTTTACTGTAGATCAATATTGGTATTGTGATAAAAGTGAAGTGTAATGTAGACTTTATGAATCGGTCTTTATATTCATTTTTCCTTGACCTAGGAAGCTTGAGGATATGTAGTTAAGTTATACTTCAGTATTATTTCTGGTGGCTTATAGATGTGACTTTTACTTACATGATGTTGAAAGTACATCAGATACAACTGAAGGAGGTTTTTTCCCCCTTTAGTACTGTATACTTTGGTGTTAATATTCTGACTGCTACTTTTTAGTTGCCAGAAAAGCTCATGAAGTGTATGAGCATGGACCTGATTTTACTACAAACCTGATTGCAGCACTTAGCTGTACTTTGGGGTCTACAGCTGAAAGCACACGGTATGCCCTGCCATACAGTGGGTCAGCACCTTCCTGCATCCTTTCCCTGTTGTGGAAGATGCTTTCTGAACAGATTCTCTAGGCAGGTCAAGGAGATTGTCCACTTTTCTTGATGAGTTCGCTGGATTTCAGGCGATCAGTGACGGTGGCACCCCTTGTGCTTCTGCTATTCAGGTGAAGTTTGGATGGGTTTTTCTTACTGCCTGCTCATTTCTTGGTTCCTTACTTTTTTTTTTTTTTTTTTCTGGTACCAGGAATCAAACTCAGGACCTTGCGCTTGCCAGGCAGGCACTTATTCCACTGAGCTATATCCCCAGCCCCCAGTTCCTTACTTTGTTAGGTGAGGTCTAAGTAGATTTTTTTTCTTAATTCGGTTTCATGACTCTTGTGTTCTAGGAGCAGTTTTCTTTTCTTTTTTTCTTTTCTTTCTCCTCCCCTCCCTCCCTCCCTCCCTCCCTTTTTCATTTTAGTGACCCTTTTCAGCTGTACATTTTTCTGACTGTGATTCACTGGCAGTTTCGTAGGATGTAGAGAGACTGTGTCAGAAGGAGCTGACCAAGTGCTGTCCTTGGCAGCTAGTTGCCCAGTATTTCCTTCTCACCCTCCCTAGGGCTGTAGAGAGTAAAAACAGTTCCACAGTCCTCCTGCAGGGAAAATGAAATCTGAAAACTGTATAGTTTTATTTAAGTCTATGAAAAAGAAAACTAGGACAGCTCTAAATGCATTGGGAAATAAAGTCATCTTTATGGAATTTTCTTTTTAACAAGCAAAGAAACTGTAAATTGTTATCTGCTTAGTAGGAAACATAGATTTATTTTAAAGGAAGCTGTAATTATAGACCAGCGACTACATCTAGCATCTTTATCATAAATGACCGCTTTCTGAGAACCAACCCAGCTTGGCGATGTTGGAGAATGTTGTCCAGTGCGGTGTATCTCACGGTGATGCTCTGAGTCAGGCTAGTTCATTTTGTATATACTGTCCCTGAAAAAACACTTTTATTAATGTAAAGATAGGCACCATGTATAATGCTTTGAGCAGAAGTGACAGATATTCCTTGGCTTCATTTCCACAACACCAGTGTGTTGGTAAAAACAGCTTCAGTTTCTTCTTTTGTGGGTGTAAGACGACAAATACAAAAATAATTGTGAAAATTCTGGTTTCTTTGCTGACACTTAACAGAGTTGTACGCAAATACTAGTTATTGTAAGAGCAGAAAAACGTTTCTCTTATCATAAAATTTCTGGTAGTAGAACTCCCATAAATCTTTCTGACAAAGATAGTATTTTTCATTTAGAAATGTTTTCTGTGCTTTCATGGGATAAGTCCAGAGAGTGCAAAAGTTCGTTCTGATTATTTATGTTTCTGTATGAAGGTGTCCTATTTCTAGCGGTTACCCTTGGGTTATACTGATTCAGTCATACACACACATGCTCTGCATTTACCCTTGTGAAGGAAGTAACCAGAGAATATGCAGAGCTCTTACACCTGCAGAATGCTAAGTGGGCGCTCCCGTGCGTTTAGGCGTTGCATGTTTATTTGGGCTGCGGTCTTAGGGCAGACAGGATGTCCATGGCTTTCATGTTAAAGATGACAGAAGAAAGTAGAGAGATTGGGAACATACATTAAAATACACTTGCCTGCAGTCTTTTGTTTCTACATATGTTCGTCACCCTAAGTCTTCTCCAAACGTAGACCCGTCAGGCGTCTCTGGCTCTGTTTCTCTTCTCCTCTCCCCAGTCAGCCGGCCTGACCTCACAAGCCTTGAATCTTACCCTGAGAAGCGTAGTGATCCCTGACATAGTCTCATGCACATGCTGCAGAGTAAGGTAACACAGCCTTTTGTCAATCAACTATTCTTCAGTCCAGTCCCTTCTTCTCTTTGAAAAGCAGCTTTCTCTTCCTCATGAAATGGAGGTATCCCAGGCCCATCTCACCTACTTTGCTTGGAAGGTAGAGTCCACAGCTGGATCTGAGATAGGACAAGGGATCAAAGCCAAAAGTCCTGTGGCAGCATTACAGGAGAAGATGACTAGCCAAGCCACCTGTTAACAGGCTCCCTCTGCCCCTCAGGCCCACCGGCAGACGCGCTCTGGAGTTGTACCGTTGATCTTCCCACGCCGTGTTTGTGCACTTAGTGACTTGCTCAGTACCTAGCGGGTAGTCTCATTCACTTAGTGACGGCTGAAGACTGAGGAAGAGGTGCTACGTCTTACGAGTAACACCTGGGGCTCATTGGGCACCATTTGACACTTGGTATCAGACTGAGACTTCCTGACGGAATCCGTGGTTCCCGGTCAGCAAAAGAAAATATTTCATCCAAGGGTGGTAGCTGTGAAATAATGCTGCAGGGTCTATAACCCAAAGCGTCCAGTTCGGGAGACCAGGGTGAAGAGAGCAGCCTGTGGGACTGCCTCCACCCACACAGCGCCTTCTAGTGGGGAGTTGGTGAAGCTGTGCGACCTGGGAGCCGATCTCCACTGCTGAACTGTGACGTGGGCAGCATCTGCCTTGCCTTGTTCAGGCACTCATGGGAAATGTCGTGAAGAGACGGAGGGTCCTACAGGGGCAGAAACTGAGTGTGCGTGGGGTGAACCATGGACTGGGGCTTCTAAATCCTGGCTTTGGCAACTATTAGCTGTACACTTCAAGTCCACTAGGACACAAGTTTTAGTCCCTGTATAAAATGGAGGAGTTCAGTTAGTGTGTTTTTATGCTTTTTCTCTCATAGTGATAGATTTGTGGAAACCCTCTTCATGTGCACACAGGGTTAAAACAGTCACCTGTAGTATCTGCAAGGTTGGGCTTTATGAACACTTGTCCCAGAGCTTCTGCGTAATGTCAGAGTTTACACAGCCCCTTCCTCTCTCCTGTATCTCAGGAACTCAGTTGTACATGGCAGCACTCCCAGCTCCGATTACTAGTTCTCACCCCACTGCTAATGAGCTCAGCCCCCTCTGTCACCCATTGTGGTGAAGTGGGCGGGAGGGGCAGCCGGAGAACAGCATGGGCTGCTCCGCACCTCTCTGTAGGTTTGTTATACGTGCCAGTTTACTCTCCTAGTGCATCCATGAGTAAGAATAAAACGCTGGCCTCGGTCTGAGAATTTCTAGACACTGCGATCATGATGACTACTTCAGGCTCCTCGCTGCATGAATATTGTACCTGTAGTGCATGGAATGCCTGGGCTTCTTCCCGGGTGGCCCGCTCACTTTCCTGATAGGAAACAGATGCAAGAAGCAGCCTGCTCAGGTCACAGGGATCTGAGCAGGGAAAGTGCGAAGTTCTAGCATAGTCTAGGCCGTGTGCTTCCTTACGCTCCTGGGAGTTAATCACCACGAAAATGAAATTGGTGCTTGCTCATGCCAGTGGTTCCTGTGAAATGCACCCTTTTACTTTGTGCTTCTCTTCAAACAGAAGCAGAGGTGTTCATTGTGTTTCACGTGAGGTGTTTCTTGTAGCACTTAGCACTTTTACCTGAGAAGGGGAGTTTGACTTCTTTCCATCACTCTTTCGTGGTCCTGGCTGTGTTTATGGAGGATGTGTTCGGTGTTAGCCACTGTGCGAAGCGCATGCATGGATGGTCTTGGTTGGATTGCATCGTTAGCATGTGGTAAGCCTAGGGTGCATTCCGGCGGTCCAGTGTAACTCTTGGCACATGGTAGGAAGAACAAAGAGATGTTCTTGTCGGTGGCGCTTAGACTGCAGCATCAACTCATGAACATGGAGGCGCTGTGTGTCTTAGTGTAGTCACACAGCAGTGTAGTATATCCATGGAAAAGAAAGCCGTGTAGCCGTGCACATACGTGTATATGTACATAGAGTCACATATAAATGATGTCTAAATACTTGTCGCTTTTAAAATTGTTTTTATCAGGAGATTTTAGCTCTGAGAGAGTATTATCTTTACAGCATCTTGCACATAGTAGCTCTTCAATAAATGCTCGTTGAGTTCTTTTTGTTTCTCTAAATCAAATGGCACTGAGATCAAGACCCAAAGGTCCAACCAAGTTCCAGTCCTGATCTCAGGGGTGATTCGCTGCGGAGGCCCAGTCCAGTGATCCGTGCCAAGGTGAGCCTGCAGCAGCATGCTCAGTGGAGGGCTGTGTCTGCAGCTGCGTGGCCTGTCACTGCCTGACCTCGTGGGGGAGGTGCGAGCGAGTCGCTGGGGTCTTGGAGCAGCAGTGCTGTGCTGTATGGGTCCTCTTCCAGTCCAGTCACTGGGGAGCTTGTGGTGGGGTCCTTGCCACGCACGTTAGTGCTCTGAGCGTGCGCTGAAAGCAGGCGCACTTGCTGTCCCGCCGGGGCTGCGGTGCTGAATAGAGTCAGGACTCAGGAGCGGTAACATGGCCGTAGCAAGTGTGCCCTCTCTACAGACTCCAGTGCACACGCGGGAGCCCGTAGGAACAGCGGGGGTGCAGGAGCAGCAGGCACCTCCGCAGGATGGCCAGAGTGACCAGGTGACATGAGTGAAGCCGTGCACGGAGGGCGCAGTCCCTTCTCACATAGTGTCTCCCTTTCGGTCCTCAGTGGCTGAGCCCTGGCCCTGCAAGCTGCCTGGCCTCCTGCACGGCAGGCATGAATGCACCCGGAGGGAGCACCATTCCAGGAGCGTGGGAGCCTGGGCGCTGAGCTGTGAACCACAGGCAGCTTAGCGTGTTGAACTGACCTATCCTTGATCCTTCCTTCTCTCCTTATCATCCTTCCTGCGCACTGCCACCGACCCAGTAAGAAACGAGGAAATTCAGGGTGCAAAGCCCAGAGAGCTGAATGCACGAGGCATGGTGTTCCATACTTGCCTTGCAGCTACTTGAGAGCACCCCGTCACAGGATAAGTTTACGGTCCTTATATGGTTCCAGACCCGTAGTGCTCAGGAAACAGGCTCTTTTTGTAATTTCGTGGCACCCTAATTTGGTAGAACCTGAAACTCAGTATGCTGCTTGTGTCTGTCTGTGCCTCGTCTAGTGG
This sequence comes from Dinomys branickii, assembly GCA_004027595.1. Taxonomy (NCBI): domain Eukaryota; kingdom Metazoa; phylum Chordata; class Mammalia; order Rodentia; family Dinomyidae; genus Dinomys; species Dinomys branickii. The sequence continues at coordinate 96,868 of PVLD010000906.1, read as the reverse complement.
GGACAACTCGTGCATTTGGCCGTAGACACCTCTTACTGCCCCTCTGAAGTGGGAAGAGACTGAATTCCAAAAACGTCTGGCCCGCAGGGTTTCTGAGCAGCAATTCCGTACTCATAAGTTGTTTTTCCTAAACTTGAAGGTGTTTGTTTATTCCTTAAGAAAGTGAACGTTCGCTGATTTTTCTTCCCTTACAAAGAAAACAAAGGAGGGGGGGGAGTAGCAAGCGTAAACAGCGACTCAACGCTAATTACAGCGGGAGCTCTTCCAGGCTTCACTACGAACGGGTTTTTTAGAGGACAGACATCGATCTGTACCTCTCCTGCAATTAGAAATAAAAGGCAATTTCACTGTGGAACTAACTGCGTCCTAAGTCCCAGAGCCGCTGTTTGCGAGCTACTCACAGATCCATAGCGCCACCTTTCTTCCACGCGCGGAATTGAATCTGCTAGAGCCCCCACCGGACGGACTTGCAGGCTTCAGGCATCAGCCCTGAGATTGGCCAGACCCGAAGGAAGAGCTGCAAGGGGGAGGAGAAATTCCTCTTCTTGTTTCTGGTCCCTGAGCAATTAAACTGGTAACCTCATATGACCTTAGGAAGGGTGAGCCCTAAACTCTGTGTGTAATTAGTTTGCACCCGGTGAGGCGTTTTACACACTAGACATTTTAATTTGCAATGTGTCGCATTGTAGAACTTTCCTAGGCTTTTTGCTGGGTTCGAAAGCATTCTCCTAGCTGCTGAGACTTTAAAAACTAGAGGTACATGCTCAGTTCAGATTTTTTCTTTTCAATTTGCAGTTGCAGATCAAACATGCAGTTACAGAAGCAGAGATTCAAAAATTAAAGACCAAGGTAAGCACACCAGTATGCGGTGTTTGAATTGTGTCCCTTAATTTTGTATTCTACGAATAAATTGAACTGCAAAGCTAAAGGATTTTGTCCCGAGCATTTTATTAATTTTTTTTTATTTTAAAGACAAAGGAATGGAGACACATGAACCAGAACAAGCCATAAACAATATCGAATATACAAAATGACACAGAACATAGTAGGGAATTAGCCCTGGATGGGTGCTGTAGTACATAATGTCATCTTCACGTTAGTTATCACACAAACATTAAAGGAAATACCAAACTACAGAGAAGACAGCAGGGAATTAGCACTGGATGCTGCATAATATAAAGTTATCTTCACTTCTGTTAATACAGAAATGATTGAGGAAATACAAATTGTAGAGAACATAGAAGGGAATTAGCTCTGGATGCTGTCCTACATAATGTTACCTTCAGTTACACAGATGATGGCCCGTTTCATCATTCAGTTTTCTCCTCCCACATCTCCGCTGCCCTACCACTCAGTCATCTTCCCTGTGATAATAACTACTCCTGGGTACTCCTGGGTTTATCTATACCCCTGGACTCTCGCCTTGGGAAGAGATATAGCTGCCTCAGACTATACTATAGCATACATGGGTGTACACAGAGTGCCATGGTCGGAGGTGGAAAAGCACCTATGCTCACAGCGGACCACCCCGATCCGCCCCGTCGCCATGCTATGGGTGGGGGCAGGTCCAGTCCATGGGGCGCCCTCAGCGGGGCCCACAGCGGAGCAGCCGCCGCGGGGCCCACAGCTCGTCCCGAGCATTTTAAAGAACACAAATGCAAGCGACTGAGTTCACTGGGTGCACTGACCTGCCGGTGGGAGCAAGCCTTGTGCAGTACTCCTTGGAGAAAATCGCAGGTCCTTGAGTCCTCAGCATGTACACATTATTTGCAGAAATACAGCTAATGCCTGCCGAGATTTCCTTGAAAGGCAGTATTTTTGATGGCTCAAGCATCTGAAGAATGTTTTAATTGAGTTCCTTAAATTTGAGCTGGTGTAGAGTATCTTTGTTTACTTCGTTATAGCTAGATATAATCAATTTAGCTTATTCACCAGCAACGATATACTTCACATACAGCGCGCTTTTTAGAAAAAGTTACTAATTTCTATGAATTAACTATTATAAACTTAATATAATATATGCAGATTTCTGGGGCCAGATATTCCTGGAAAGTTTTAGACCAGGTGACATTATTTAAATTTGTGGGGAGAACAAAAAAATCTTGATGAAAGGGAGTATGTAATTTAGTCTGTGCATATCAAATAATACAAGATTCAAAAGGTCATTTTTAGCAAATTATAAGGTACTTGTGTGAGACACAATTCTAATAATTGTGCTCAGTTTTATCAAGAATATAATTTCAAAGGTAAAAATATCTTAGAATTACATTAAAACAGTTCTTCATTGTTCCTTTTATCTTTTTAAAAATTAAGACATAATTACTTCCCTACCACTGAAGTGTTTGATGTCACGTTGGACCCTTGTTTGGGGTTTTTCACGTTTTAAATGGAGGTGGATTAGCAAGGCTATTTTGCTTACGTAACATTCTCAGCCAATATGCTCTAGAACTATTCAGTTAGAACATGTCTGTACATCATTTCTGACGTCAGCCTAGCGCTGTGAACAGTGATTTTTAAACTAGTAATGGCTAGTAAATAAACAACTTGATACAAACATGACATTAAAAAGTGTTGTGAAAACACTCAGTCCTGTTTTAAATTGTAATTGTCTTGACATAGAAAGAGAGATTAGATTTTTTAAAATATTAGTTAAAGCTAGAAGAAATAAGTCCCCTGTAATTGTAGATGCTCTAATAGAACTTATGTATTAAACTTTATAAACACTTGTTTTAAAAGTACTATAAGTTAGTATTTTAAATTTTTATTCCCTTGGGATGATGTCCACAGATTAATTTACTTTAATATGATTATTATTCAAGATGATAATAGACTTTGTAATGTCAAAGTGTTTTTTGGGTAGTTCTTACTTATAGTCTGTTTCACAAATGTACTTAGTTCAAAATTTACATAAAACATGCCTACATATATACCATATATTCATGTATAGTATATGTTCATATATTGCAAGTATATTTTTATTTGCTGAATACTATCTAATTTTGAGTGTCTTGATTTTTTAACATTGATAGTTTAGATGCTGCTACATCTTTTTGAACTTTAAGAAGTCATAGGCAGTAGATAAGGCACTAGTTTGAAGGCCTGGCAGTTTTAGGAACAAAGACCTTTATACTCGCACCTAACTGATCACTGTTAAATTTCTGTTAAAATGAGGGTGTTACATTAGTATGCTACCTATTTAAAAGATTACCGAAAAGCAGAAACCACAGGTTATGTAATCAAGTAACCATTTATTTTTACTTAGTCTGTTTTCTGTACTTTTGTGGGAAATGAGGTTTATAAAGATCTAGAAATTTATAATGCTGCTGTAATACAAGCGATAGACTGTGTTCATGCCTGTTCAAACAAAGAACCTAACAAAGCCATCGAAATGGTTAAAAGCAAGTAGGAGCTAATAATTACTAGATGATTGTCAGCATGCGGACAGGTTGTATCACCGTTCTGTTGTGTGGATATATTGACTCTTAGAGAGATGAAATAATTGCTAAGGGCTTACGAATCCGTAATGGCAGAGGTAGGACTCAGATCCAAGCTGAGTGACTCCAGACTCGTGCTCTTAGCCATTGGCCCTTACTCTCCTTCTGCCCCTTTCTCCCCTCCTCTCCCCATTCCCTTTTCAGTGAACTTTTTATGTATCATTTTACATTTTTAAAACAGTGATCAAGGGCCGGGGGTATAGCTCAGCGGCATAGCTCCTTGCTTGGCAAACACAAGGTCCTAAGTTCAGTTCCCAGTACCAACCAAACAAATACATACATACATACAAACGTAAATAGATACATAAGTACATACATGAGTACATAACTAAATACATAAATATATATGTACATACAGCTATCAAAAAATGCTGACATTCACTGGGTTTAGTAAGACTTACCAAACCTCTTTTCCTACTTACAGAATTTCAGACTTCATGGTGTGAAGCAAAGCTCATGGGAGCTGGAATCAAATTTATGTTTTAGCATTTATCAGATACATAATATTGGGCAAATCAGTTCAATTTTCAGGGCTTGCATCTTACCACCTGTGGAATTAAGCAATAATACTCCTCTCATTGTAAGGTGTTTTGCTGCTTTGGTGTGTGGAACAATGGGATTTAATCTAAAACATGTTGTTAGAATATGAGAGATTTTTGCTACTGAGGTGTCCAAATTATTCTTGCTTTGATTCTCCATTTCTTTAGCTCCAGGCAGCAGAAAATGAGAAAGTGAGGTGGGAACTAGAAAAAACCCAACTCCAGCAGAACATAGAAGAGAACAAAGAAAGAATGTTAAAATTGGAGAGCTACTGGATCGAGGCTCAAACTTTATGTCACACGGTGAATGAACATCTCAAAGAGACACAAAGTCAGTATCAGGCCTTGGAAAAGAAGTACAACAAGGCCAAGAAATTGATCAAGGATTTTCAACAAAAGTAAGCAGCTTCTGAAGAACAGTTTCTTGTGTTTAAGACAGTCTGGGTCCAATAATTGTGTGATGTCACAGGGGTACCCATGTGTGTATCAGTGCAATTTAATTATAATAGCTAGATCTTAGAAACGGCGTGACACCTGCCCCAGGTGAGTGGGTAAAGAAACTGTGATATGTATGCACACCGGAGAGCCCTGTCCTGGGGACGAAGATGGACCTGCGACATTCGTAGATAAATAGATGCAGCGTAAGAAAATAATGTCAGATATACATCTTCAAAATCTCTTTCCTAGTTTCTCTTATATGACAAATTCGGAGTGTATAGAGAAAGAAAGAGGTGGTGCAAAATAGAAGCAAAATAGAAGATACATGGGAAGCAGGGAGACCTCTCTCGGATGAGGTGACAGGAGACGGAGTGAGGGGGAGAAGGGGGAGGGAACAGGAAAACATTAGAATGGAGATGGAGCTTTTGCTGATAGAGGGGGAACCAGCAGTTGGGAGGGAGGGAGTGGGGTTTAAAAAAATAACATGTATTAAGTACATGTTCCGACTTCCCCAGATAAATAATAATAGCTTCGTAGTATTTAGTGGAAAGCAAAGATGATCTCAAGGCTTTTCCTTCAGAAGCAGAGTTACCCCCTAGTTACTGGGTTTGAGAATTCTTTTCTGCCTTTTCTTTTCTTTTTTGCTTTTTCCCCAGCACTGGAGATAGAGTCTACTGAGCCTCAGCCTCAGCCCTTTCTTATGTTTCATTTTGATTCTGGATCTTGCTAAGTTGCCTTGGCTGTATTCACATTTCTCATCCTCCTGCCTCAGCCTCCCAGAGTGACTGTAGGTGTGGGCTGATGTTTTGGGTAGTTAATAGTTGGTAGTTATTGTTAAGACATTTGATGTCCTTAATTATTTTGGAAACATGTCTGTGACTGGAAGCAAAAAGCCCAGCTGAGCCAAGAGCGTGACTGCATGTTAGATATGGCGAATGAAGAGAAGGGTTTGGGGCCCGGGCTCTTCTGTCTGTGGTCTCAGAACCAGGAGCTGCAGACCTCCTCAGCTAGGAACAGTGTCAGTGCTGAGGCGCAGGCACATCCTCCCTCCCTGTCCTTCGGCCTCTCCCAGCTGCCGAGAGAAGCACAGGGGCCCAGTGCAGCCTTGCACTGCACCTTAGAACTTCAGCAACTCTCTGTGTTGTTGCAGCCTAGCTTGACCCCCATCTCATGGGTCTTAGGGCTGCACGGGGGATAGCTGGGCAGAGTTCTGCTAGATGGTTTCATCAGGTATTTCTGGCTAGAAGAAAACTGGAGTCCCGCTGCCTTTCCTGGTGTTTGGTGCTAAGCCTGAAAAGCTAAGTGCATGTGACATGTACTTATCTCCATTTCCTATCATGGAAATAATATTTTTTAATATTTAATATTTTAATACAAAAAGTTGTTAAAAAGGGAGTAATTGTTCTTTGTCACTGTGAATTCAGTGTGACACTACTACACTATTTTAACTTTTTGGAAAAAAGTCATGCCCCTCTTCCATGTAATGAATTTATAATAAATTCTACCACATTTGCATGGTGGGTGCTAGACTCAGGAGGAGGATGTCTCCGTCTCACCACGTGATGGGTAGTATGTGAGTGACGCTTCCCTCAGAGCCCCTGACCCTCTCCTCTCTGTGGTTACCCGTACAAAGAAGTCAGATTGTAATTACCCTTTTCAACACTTACCATCTACTTCTATCAGTTTATGTACATTTATGACATTGATAATACGGAACTGTTTCTGCCTAATGTGTAATTATCTCTACTGCGTTAGCCAAGACAGGTGATTGGTTCAGTAACTCCTATCTAAATGGGTGTGGGTGCTCCAGAGTCAGAATCTGCAAGTGAAAACCGTAATAAGCGGAACAGAGACATTTCTGTTTATTTTGTGGTCCACTAAGATGTTTTATTTCCATTCTATAAACTGTGGCTGAGGCTGACTTGAATACCTGTCTAGTTGTTTATCCCACTGTGCAGCTCACTGCTCAGATCAGAGCTTTTGTTTCCTCACTGAGTATTCACTACAATCAAATCTGTTGTTATTTTCTTAAGAGAGCTTGATTTCATCAAAAGACAGGAAGTGGAACGAAAGAAAATAGAAGATTTGGAAAAAGCACATCTTGTGGAGGTTCAGGGCCTACAAGTGCGGGTGAGTTGCCTTCTGCAAGCCACTAAATAATGAGAGAGTTTTGCCCACCACAGGTAGAGTAGAGGAGCGCTGGTTGAGTTTTATGACTGGGATTTTTCTTTCTTTCTAGATTAGAGATTTGGAAGCTGATGTGTTCAGGCTACTGAAGCAAAATGGGACTCAAGTGAACAATAACAACAATATCTTTGAGAGAAGGACGTCTCTTGGGGACGTCTCTAAAGCAGATGCCATGGAGAATTTGGACATCAAGCAGACATCTTGTCAGGATGGCCTCAGTCAAGGTGTGTTGAACATCACTGAGAAAGTCACTTTTAGTGACTGTGTCATTTAGACTTCCAGTCTTGTGCTTCTAGTCTAGAAATGCACAAGTTGAAATGTCTTCCTAGTGTGGGAACTAAATCATGAAAGTAGGAGCCTACCTTTAGCTCTCTGTGGTCAGTTATAAACCCTCTAGTGTAAATAGCTTACGGAACATCAACCAAAGACAAATGTTATTTTTAAGCTATCATACAATTCATGTACAGATACTGCTTTAAGAGTAACAGAGTGTCCTAGCTAGGGTGACCTCCACAACTTACGGGGTTTGTCATCAGATTTTATTGGGATATTTTAGATATACATAATGATCACATTCATCATAAAGAATTTGCACCTGTACATGACATAAGTTTATATCTCTATCTCTATCCCTGTCCCTATCCCTATATCTGTATCTAATCTTTTTCTTGTTTTTGAGGAAAGGTCTTACTCTGCAGTCCAGGCTGGCCTTGAACTCATGGGAGTCTTCCTGCTTCAGCCTCCCAAGTGCTGAGATTACAGGAGTGCATTGCCATGCTCAGCCACAGTTCACATACTAATGAATGGTGCTTAGAATTTTCAGTCCGTAGAATAAAAATCTTTTTCATAACATTCTGAAAACTGCCTGCCTGCTTCTACCATGTGGAATTCATTGATTTAAGTAGTTCTGTGGACCAGGGATATAGCTCAGTGGTAGAGAGCACTTGCCTGGCCTGTCCAAGGCACCCCAGTACTGCACACATGCACACATTTGTATGGCTGTGTTTACTGGGGTGTTCTGTGTGTGCATGCCTTTCCTTGTTATTTGGACCAAATAAGATCAAAACCCTGCACTGGATCCAGCACCTGTAAACACATTGTCCATTTTCTCCATATAAAGGCCATGTGCACATGAATATGAATAGTTGAATGTCTATAGTGCTTCCTATACATTAGAAAGTATAAGTGTTTATAAGGATAAATGTGCAAGAGTATAGGAAACATTTGGCTTCATCCTTTTAAATACACGTATATGCACAGGTACATACATACAGCAGTCTTTGGAAAGTGATAATAAGACAATCCTTGGTGGCAGAATTGTCCTGATTGGGCTGATAGTTCATAGGAAGTGATTTCATGTGTAGTCAAACCTTGCCAATAATGAGCTGTTTCCTTTTTTTAAGAATCTTTCTCAAATTAAAATGTTTTCTGTGAGATTTTTCTTGATAAAAAGTATTTATATCCTGTCATTAACTATTAGTACTGACCTCTTTGCCATTAAAGATCAGAAGTATTGGAAACTGTCATTTAAAGCTAAAGCGATACCTAGAGCTTTGAAACCATTTACTAGATTTATGTCTTTCTGATTGGTTTTCCCTGAACAGGGTGTAAGTAATACCTCTCAGGTGGCTGACAAAAGTTGGTTTAGTATCAGCCCTGCTGCTGAACGGGGAGCTGTGTGGCTTTGGGAAGATCACTCGGCCTCTTGAGTTGACTTCACAATATATAATACAAAAATACTGATAATTTCTTCTCTACCTTAACAAAGGTATTTTGAGGGTATGCAACTTGGTCTGTGCATCCCCAAAAAACATAATTTACAATTTTTATAACTGGAACACAATGCAGTTGATATCTAAAGAAAAACACCAGAAATCAAAGCAATATTTGGGTTTTTTTCACACCTTTTTGAATATTTTAACTTTAAAGTTAATTGTAGTTTATTATAAATACATGTTCTTGCTCTGGGATACACAGAAAGTATTATCAGTAAACACAAGCTTTTCATTTTTACTCATTTCTTTTTGTTTAGAAACCTGTATTTTGTCCAACATATAATTAATGGTATTTATTAAATTATATGACTATAGAAGATCAACAAACTATACTATTAACATGCTGATTCGGATCAAAACCTTGCATTTTCTGCCCTACACTCTCCGTTTTTCCACATAATTATCAGTTTCCTTAGCAACAGTGCTGGTGCCCAGCGTGATGTGGAGATGCTGAGTCCTCCTGGGCCACCCGTGCCTGTGCGGTCGGGTAGGACAGTCATCTCGTGCGCTGGCCGCACTCATGTCAAGTAGGGCCCTCCTGTTCGCAGCCAAGGACAGCCCGTGGTGAATCTCCTTGGGTTTCAGTTGCTTGGTTACACACACTCAAATGTCTTGGCCAGTCACTAGATGGAATGCTCGGGAAAGCACTTTTCTAAATTGGCCCTTTGCTTCGGCTGCTGGGGAGCACTGAAGGCCTGGGGTTTAGAAAGGAGAGTGAGGCGGCTGACCCTGCAGCATGGAAAGACGCCCCTAAACCGCCCCATCTTTTTGCAGCGGTCTGGATCTCTGCCCTCTCGGAAGGCATCGTCACCCTCTCACCTCTTATGATTTGCTTTTCCACTGCCAGCTGAGATGCGCAGTTCAGTGTGTTCGGGGCACCTGAGGGAAAGGGTTATCAGTTGCAGATCAGTGAAACACTGTATTAGAATGGGGCAGTGAGGGCAGGAAAGGAGGACCAGGGAGCACATAGAGGAGGCAGGAAAGAGAGCAGAGACTCGAAGCACCCGCTTCTTCACGTAGCCTCCCATTCTTGTAGATGGGGCTTCGTGACGGAATCGTTATGTGACTGCCAGTTTGGAGCACTGTCCAGTTTTGAGGAATAAAACCGTTTTCAGAACCCTGCAAAAATTTACCAAGGTTAAAATTATATTTGAACTCCCAACACCAATATTTCATTCAAATTTTGACAGACTATACATTGAAATTCACTATTTAATGTATTTGAATACTTTTTTCTTGTCATAATTCTGTGAAATAAATGCAAAAAGTTTTTAACCAATATGCTGGTTTTCCATAAACTGTTTAAAACGTTTATTCCATAAACGGTTTAACCAGTATACCATTTTCCGCATGCACCAGGACAGGAGATACAGTAACTGTGTCCTACTGACACATTTCCTGTTTGTGACTGCTTAGTGCTTAAACAATACTGTTCTATATGAGTTCTCTACCTTGTACCCAAGGTCACTGAAGGGACGGGAGCATGCTGCTGCCAAAGTATGACGTTAGATTAGAATCAGCGCAGAGCAAAAGTGGATTTCCGGGAAGAGGCCCTGCACTGCGACACTTTCTTCCTGTGCTTCTAGGTACTTCAGGAGCCATATAGTGATACTTCGCATATTCAAGTGTTTTAAAGGCTGTCTTGTTAGATGAGGATTATGCAGATCCTATGGAGGTATTGGAAGGAAGATTGGGGCCAGTAGGTGGAAGTCACATAGGAAGGCAGACTATTACTATCCTCTCGTGAAAGGCCAGGAATAAGGATGATACTGTTTATAAAGTTATTTTGAACACCAAATAGTTGCTTCTAGGCACACAGTAGGTGGCACATGGACTTGCAAGGGAAAAGGTAAGTAGAATTTAAAGCACTGTATAAGCATCTTAAAGACGAGAGATTTAAAAGGAGCTACAGTGAATAAAATTAGAATGGTTTTATCCCGGATTCACAGACCTTACGTTACAGATGGGGACATTTGAAGTGCTGTGGGGTAGTCCTAGAATAAAGCAGCCTCTGCATGTCTGAAGAAAAACTGACACGTAGTTTTGTAACTGGGGTGAAGAACAGTTTAACAGGGTCAGAGTTGCTTTGGGGTGTGTAAACTAATGCAGAGACCCCTGTGAGGTTGGCTGTTACTGCCAAATGCTGCTTCCTTCCTGCCCTCACCTCTCAGTCTGTAAACCACTGGTTCGGGAGTGTTTCATGGCACCTTTCCTGAGGTGAGACCATGGACCGTTACGGAGAGAACCTCATACTTGATTTTATTTTCAGATATCAACTATTCTGTCTATTGATTGTGGGACTACAAATAAGTTACTGTATTTAATTTGTCTAGTTTTAGAAAAGTAGAATCATTATAAAACAGTCAAATTTATAGTGTTGATATAAGGATTAGATCAAAACATATTAAGTACTTGATTGCAATACCTGTCGTACAGAAAGAGCTTAATGCTTACCATCGGGGTAGCATCCTCATAGGAGTAAGTGCTGCACTGAGCTCTGGAGACTGGAGTACATCTTTCACTATTTTACTCAACTACAAAAACTTTCATTAATATTCTGTAAGCTCCATAAAGTAAGGAAAATAGGTCAGCGACCTAATGAGACCAGGTTCTGACAAAGTATATTGTAGGAATTAAGTGGCCTACTTTAATGAGTCTGGTGTCAGAGGGAAAAGACTCTAAACCAACACCAAAATCTAAGAACAAAACAGAAAAATCTCTCATTTCCACAAGACCCCAAGAGTGATCAGAAGGAGCATGCCAAGAGCCAGGCAGGATGTGTGCCAGGGCTCGCTTCACCCAGTGTCCGGGCAGTGGTGCTATGAAGTTCTCTCTCAAATGAGCCAGGCACAGCTCCTCTCAGAATACTTTATTGTAGCATTTTGTTTTGTGGGATAGAATCTCAGGTGACTACTTTCAGTTTCTCTCATGCCACCTTGTAACCTTGTAAGTAAAGTAGTTGAAGCTACCTTAGTGGCTAACATATGTAGATGGGATTTATTGGAGTTTTGGTAGTGTTAGTGGTGTTTGTTGTTGTTTCATTTTATCTACTTTTGTGGAGAGGGCCTTATTAAAATTTCTCAGGCTGACCTTTCACTTGTGAGCCTGCGGCCTCAGGCCCTGGAAGAGGTCCATATTTACTGTGAAATGTCATACTTGATTACTCACTTTTTTATTTTTTTGTACTGGGAATTGAACTCAGGACCTTGTGCTTGCCAGGCAGGTGCTGTGCCGCTGAGCTCCATCCCGGACCTGCTCACCTTACTCCACCAGAAACAGGGAATACTGCTCTCTATAGGAAATTAGGAAAGCTAGATTTTTTATTTCAACTAGCAGTATACAAAGAGTGCTAGAATGAACTACCTTATACATATGTCATTTTGTTTACCTGTTATATTTTTTACATAGATTTCTAGAAATAGGATGGCAGAGTTAAAGGACAGATGCTTTAAAAGCCTAAATCATACCTAGTGGAATAAATGAAAGTAAATCTATACTTAGGTACATTATAATAAAACACCGAAGGCAAAGCATAAATTCTGAAAGTACCCACGGATCAAAAATATCCAAGAAGATTGTACTGAAACCTGACAGCAGCGCAGTGGAAGAAGACGACAGAATGAGATGTTCAGAGTATTAGGAGAAGCAGAGCTATCAGCCTATCTATTTAACAGAAGTTGAAGTAAGTTGAAAAATAAGAAAGAAATGAACCATGCATGGTGGCACACACCCGTAATCCCAGCACTTTCGGAGGCTGAGCCAGAGAATCAAAACTTTGAGCCCAGCATGGATAACTTAGCAATTTAGCAAGACCTCGTCTCATAATAAAAAATAGGACTGCAAGTGTATCTCAGTACAGAGGTCTGGGGTTTTATCCCCAGTACCTCAAAAATGAAAAGTGGATCATTTCCCACCAATAGTTCCCCAGAAAAACTTCTAAAGATGTATTTCACAAGGAAGAAAAATGATCCAGGAATGATCTAAGACTCAAGATAAATTATTTAAAAAAGCCAGTTATACTGAAAGCTGTTAAATACCCTAAATTAAATATTAGCAAATTTAGTCCAGGAATGTAATTTATAAAAAACAATTTATTATGACTAACCTATCTATACAAAAAACACAAAATTGATTTAACTTTAGAAAATACATTCTTATTGTTCACACATTAACCAGAAGAAAACAAATATAGTTATCTCGAGTAAAGACATTTAATAAAATTTAATACCTATTCATAATAATGTTTTATCAAATGTTAAATATAATCGGTCTTTAACCTGATAGTGTGAAGCTAACAAAAACCTCCATCAAACATACTTAGTGATAAAACGTTCAAGCCAGAAGCTTCCTTCACAGTGAAGAATGCTTTTGTAGTTCAGCACTAAATGCGCTGCTGCTGTTCTGTTCATTCAGTATTGCTCTCGGTGCCCTTATCTGGTACTGAAAGACACGGAAAAGAGGTGAAAAGGCCGACGCGATAAGAGCAACAGGAACGGAATTGTCAGTACCCACCCATGAAGACACTGCATAAATGAAAAGAGCCTACAGGTCGTGAAAATGTGTAAGAGCTAGCAAGGTAGGTAGCTTTAAGAATCGTTAGATACCAGTCCCAACAAACAAAAACTAGTTTTTTTATAAGACAGCATTTACAGTAGCAAATATGAACCAGTTCAGTAGCCAATGAAGCATTTAATAAAAGATAGGTAATTGGAGAGACATTTTAAAAGATCCGTATAAATAGAAAGAGAAAGAAAGCCCTAATATGGTAAAAGTACCTTAATCTAAATCTTGAACGCAATTTCAATCAAAATTTGAACAAAGTGTTTACCTTCTTTAAAATTTGACGTGTTGTTTTGAAACTGTATTTGATGAACATCTGGCCCAGGATGGTAAAGACACTCCTAAGAAAAGACCGAGGTGAGCAGCTTGTTCTTTCAGATGCCACAAGTCATAATGAAGTGCAAGGGATGGGGTGGTGTCATTTCAGCAGCTGACGAGTGGGCCGTTCCAATAGAGGAGAAGGCCCCAGGGTCCACTGGCACGTCGTGTCATGGTGAGACTCCTGCATGACTGACTGCAGATCTGAGTACTCTGCCGCGCGGTGTGGGGAAACTGACCTATCCTGTGCAAACAGATGGAATGGGAGCCCTCCCACGTCGTCGTGAGATAAACTCCCACTTGCTCAAGGCAAAGACAATAATTAAAAGTGTTGGGAGGAAATACACAGGATTTATTCGAGTTCTAAAACACAGAAGCTCTTACACCTTTGTATAAGTAAAATATTTAAAAATTTTTTAAGTAAAATAGTTGCAGAGTAAGGAAGAGGAAAACCGCACACACACACACACACACAAAAGTTTAGGCGTGAAGTATTAGTTGTAAGATTTAGTAAGAAAAAGACCAGCAGCAGCCAGACGTTCATGTAGGTAAGAAGATTCCTGAGGTCACTGGACTCCTCTAAGAAATCATTTTGTCTTTTTTTCCTTTGCTTGAGCCTCAGTGTTAGTGACACTTCAGATGCCTGTGGGTTTGAAGCCAGGTCCACCGCTTACCACCACATTTCCTGATAGTGTGGGAGCGTACATTAAGTATTCAGTTTAGCACTGCAGCCCAGAATTTTAAAATAAGATTAAAGCACGATTAAAGCCAGAATTAACTAAATGGAAAGTCATTTTAAAAAAGTGTATGCAGGCACTACTTTGTCAGCAGTGTCTCACACAAGAGTAGAGTATTAGACACAGGGAAATGAGGTGATCATTCCAAGTTGTCATGCTGTTTAGTTCAAATTTGGGGCAGGGGGAACTCTGGAGATTTCAGCTTTCTAAAATCATATGTACAGATAACATTTTTTTGTAAACTTCTACAATTTTCTCTTTTTTCCCTGTACAACTTATTTTGTATTCTTTTTAATCCCCAATAAATAATTTTGGCTGTGAAATAATAATAAATTTCACTAAGGGTGAACAGCCCTACTAAATCGCTATGGAGAATTTCCATGAACAAGCCAAATGAACGAGAAATCACTAAAGCAGAGGACCTAAGTTTCTTTTTAATTCAGTATTCTGCAAGTTTTGAATCTCTCTACATATAAACCATAAAAACTGGCCTTGCCAGATCGAAACCCATGAGACATGGGAGAGGAGGTGTTCAGTTGCCAAAGGCCAGCTCTCCTTGCCTCACACTATTCCCACGGTCTTCGTAGCTTTCCAGGACCCCCAGGTCCCTCTGCCACCCCCATCAATCTGAGGTACATACCAGCATCAGCCCGTATCTAAAGTTAGTCTCCTGGGAAGCATAGTCCTCTTATCAAGGTTTTTCACTTAAGAATTTTCTGTTCGTTTCAGGAAAAGTGGACTGCTTTATGTTTGGTTTTAGTTTTGAATTTTATTTGTCTTTAATAGGACTATAATGTACGTTGTGTACTTCTAGAAGTAAAGGTAATTTTAGCCCAGATACAAGTAATTCCTCCTCAAGGAAGTGTCACAAGACAGATGTATTCTGTAGTTCTTCTTTCACTTAGGTGATGATTCAGTTCATCGTGGAATTCCGTTTACACAGACTGGAAGATAGTCGTCTTCATATGTGAAGGTAGAATGGACTGAAAGAGTAGGGAGGGAAGTAGAATTGTCTACAAGTAGGAAGGGGAAGGTGCCTCAGAGAGTACAGCTTCCAAGGTCTCACTGAGCTTCCTAACAGCTAAGAGGGAAGCATGGTCAGTCATAGAGGTGAAAACATCTGTAGGATTAAGCCCAAAACAGAAATAGCTTTTTCTAGAGTTAGGACCAGAAAGTTCTCTTCTGTACAGTTGTGCAGAAAGTGCCAGCCATATTGGTTCATGGTTATACTGTCAAGATACTTAGGGGCTGTTCTGTTAATGCAAGGAACTGTCATCAAGTTCTGCCTGAGTTCTTCTAGGTAGACATAGAGTAATTTGCTTCAGTAGTGTATGGTAATTATGTCTAAGATATATAACAATAAGAACTGTAAGAAAAATGAAGAACTGTTACAAGCTGGGTGTAAGAGTGCATGCTTATAAACCTAGCATTCTAAGGAAGCTGAGGCAGGAGAATTGCAAGTTCAAGCCCAGCCTGAGTAATTGAATGACTTAAGTGAACCCTGTCTCAAAATTACATGAATGAGTAAATCTGCGAATGAATGGGGATAACTCAGTGCAGAGGCCCAGAGTTCAATACTCAGTACTCTAGGGGCAAAATACAATGTAGTCCACTGTGCTTGTATACAGCTTTCTGGCGATATGAAGGGAACTTTGAAGACTAAACAAAAGGCATTTTGGTCTGTATTTTGATTTAAAATTGATGCTTGACTTATTCAAGTTACCTTATTGGAAACCTAGTTCTTTAACTTTTAAAATTTGATTTGCAAGTCACTGAGAGATTTTAAAATCATAGTTCCTATTTACAAACTTGGTCAATTAAATGTATACACACATTTAAAAATGTTTTATAAATTTGTTACTTGATTTCATTTTAAGTACTGTTGTGAGCAGACTATTAATCTTCCCAAGTACTTGAAACATTCATGTATCTATTGCAAGTATACTTATAAGTATTGGGAACCTTAAATTGTGTTGAATTTTATAATGCTACATATAACTAAATCTTCCTATGTATAACCAAATCTTTGAGAGATACATACTTTACATTTAGGAAAACCACTCCCATCTCAGATAACTTTGTGCTGTAGCCAGAAGATCTGAATGCTTCCTGTACTAATCAAGAAAGCTATTATATCACAGTAGGTAATGGTGGGGGTTTCTGCTAGGCATGATATCCAGAGATTTGGACAGAGAATTGGTTAAGTTCTTCAAAGCACTCTGAATGAAAATACAGACACTTGTTTATTGTTGCTACATTGAAGGCACTCCAGCTTGTAGAAGAAATCTACCTATCCCACCTCCCTAGACCCAAACTGCATGTGAGATCATTCTCCACTCCAGAAGTGTGCAGTTCCCCGCCAGGTTATCATTTGAGAAGATTCTATTTGTTTTTGGCTTTTAGCCTGTGCAGATCTCTTTTCTGTCAGGTTTTAAAGATGGATTCCATTGGAAAACGCCTGAGGTATTTAATCCTTTCTCTATCATCTAAATCTAAGTTCTCTATCATATTCTCAGAATCAAACACCATTAAAAGCGTTTTGAGTTACATTTGACTGAATTTAGGACATCTCACATGGTTCTGCCTGGCAGTCACCCCTCCCTGGGTATCCTAGTGGCATTCACACAGATAAAACGTAGCTCCCGCCCGACCTGTTAGAGGTCCCATGTGCTGAGCGTGTGGTCCCACAGTGAGGAGCGCAGTCACAAACCAAAGGGGCGAGTTAGGAAAGTGATACTGGAAACAAGGAGAGAACTGCGCCTGCATTTCCAGGAGGGTCCCAGCTGGGCTGACCTGAAGCCTTTGGCAGGGTAATTTACACAGCAAAGTCATAATACGGGTGCAAGATGGGTCAGACTGCACTCAGCCTACAGGATGACAAGTATAGCTGCTTAGCTAAAACTGAGCCAGTAGGGGGCAGGTCGTGCAGTAAGGGTAACTGGAGAGAACGAGGGCGTTTTGGGGAAGGCCGGGTCCAGGTGCTTTGGTCAGCCACCCACCTGGACGACTGAAGCCTGTCTGGACTTAGTGCCCTAGGTGGTGCCATTTATGACATAATCCCAAGGTACTGTTCATCCCTGAGGACAAGCATGTAGGCCTGGCCGCTGCGTCTTTACCTTGGGCCTGGCTTTCTTCAGATGCACTTCCAACTATCTTTATCTGTACTTCCAGCACTTCTGGTATCTTTATTTTTTCTTTATTTTATTCTTCTATTTGTCTTTTCAAGGGACTTCCAGTCCCTTGACTGACAGCTCAGTCCCTCTCTGACTGTATATTTCTTTCTTTCTAACTCAGCTGCCTGTGACAGCTTTCCTAAAGAGTTGTGTCTGAAACGCTGTCCCCACCAACTGCAGGACTAAAGATATGGGGTGAATAGGGAAAGCATTCCACAAAATAATCAAATTATGTTTCCAACATCCTATAAATAGCTTTCAGTATTGTATTTAGGAATAAAAAGGTACAAAGAAATGCCTTAGTGTCCTTTTACTGGTTAACAAATGAAATGTAGTTCATATAACAATAAATTTAAACCTAGTTGAATGTTAAAAAATGATTAACTTGTTTTGAAATGGTAAGAAATTAGGTTCCTAGAAAATTGCATCAATACTACTTGGGGTACAAAATTTAGCAGCTTTTAAGCAGTTACAAAGACACCAACTGTTAACAGAATTCAGAGCAGAAGTTACCCTGGGTATATTCCTAGACCCAAATGCTAGGGTAGCATGGGCTGAAGTGATACAGCTTTGCCTCAGGTTTCACAGTTGACTCGGCACTTTCTTTGCACAGTACTGAAACAGATGAGAGATTGAGGCCATGCCATCGAGCCTTATTCAGGAGCATCGGTACAGAGCAAGTCAGGCAGGTCAGAGGCGCCAACCAGGGCTGTGAAGAAAGAACAGCCTCCTCGTATGGTGAGGACTGATGGTCTCTGGGATTTTGACAAGGTTCCTTGGCCCCTATCATGTGGAAATACCAACTCCTCTAACAGCAGGGCTACTAGATTAGAATGAAATTAGGACGTCTGAAGAAAAGTGTACAAAATATGTGGAGCATGTTGTCTTTTAAAATTCTAACTATATAAGTAAACATTAATGCAAAAATTAGATAATATAAAAAAATTAACAAGTGAAATCAAACTCCCTTTTGGCCAGCATCTTCTAATCTAACACTCATAGGAAGTGTATCTTGCAGTTTTTCTGTGTGATTACATACATATATTTACCATAAAAACCTATTCTGTGTTGTTTCTTTCTAAATATTTTAAATGAATGTACATGTTGTTCTGCAACTTGCTCCACTCAATGTCTTGCTGATCTCTTCATGTCAGTATGTACAGACACTTACCGAGTGCTTATTATATAGCAATCCCTGCTGCAAGCACTTTCAGCTCTATTAATGCATTTACTCTTCATAACAGTGCAGTGATTGTGTTGTATCATTACCATTCCTGTTTTGTAGTTGAGGATCCTGAGGGACCTCTGAGAGCTTAGGTAAATCGCCCACTTTGCTGGCAGAGCTGCTTGTTCTGGATTCTGTTCAAGGAAGAGGAACTCCAGGTCTCCTCTTAGGGTGACGATTTTACACTGCTTCTCTTAAGATACATAAACGTACCTCCCGAGTGCAGTGTGTATTAAACCAAATCCCAGTGGGTCCATCTTTCATGAATGTAGAGTGACTGAATAATATGCAGATACCATTTAAGTTTTTAAATGCCACTGAGTGCTTCATTATGCTCAGCTTTTCACCTGACAATTGCACAGCCAAGGTGTGGCTGTTTCTGAGAATAAGGCACAGAAGAACATGGAGGGGGCACATTGTTATGCAGCTCCATTCCCAAGTTCCCCTGCCTCCTGTATCTCATCCTCGGGCTGCATTCCATTTACATCAAAAAATAACTGTCATTCGGGCAAAAAAACCTGACTGACTCACAGCAGTCCTATAGGGAGCTAGTCTCTATATAATGTGATATATAACATCCTAATTTCATAGACCTTTTTTCATAACAGCTGCTCAGATTGTAATCGAATCCATTAAATTCTTTCAAAGGCTCCAATCCGAAGCAATATTGAAACTACTCTTAAAATGCAGCTGAGGTTAGTCCTACCCACTCAGAAATGCTGTGTGCTTACCTTGTGTATCTCCTCGGAATGTATCTGTCTGTATTACTGATCCATTTATGTCTGCTTCCCTTTGTATTTCTAGCTACATTTGAGTCAGAGGGAGGCTGTTTCACAGACTAGGGGGTCTGAAAGAAAGAAAGAACACAAGCAAGCAGAGGGTGGGAAGGACACCAAAGGGAAGAGGGAGTGGGAGAGCTGAGGTCTTGGTTTCAGGGAAGAGTGTTTGGATTCCTAAGTTCTCTGTAGGGCTGCCTGACACTGAGGGAACGTGGCCACCTAAGCCTTTACATCTGGCAGCACATAAATTACAAGCATCGAGGCAGCCAAAATCTGGAGTTCTCTTCTTACGCTGCCGTCTCTGAGACTGACAGCTGTGTGTGTGTGTGAGAGAGAGAGAGAGAAAATACGTTATTTCTTGGATGTATACAAAGCCAAATAAGATCCTTCTGTTTTTCCCTCATGCTATATACTTCTTTACTTCTGTGAGTTTGCAGTTAGCCTTCAACATGTGTTTTTGTTTAGAAAATAAAATTTAAAAAGAGAATTCAAGGAAGGCAGAGGATGGCTTGTTTTTACTGCAGATGTGAGTGTGACTTCCGGGAGCCTGGGCCTCCAGGCCTGAGCTCTGCCCATTCTCTCCCAGGGAGTAACGGTGAGGAGTAAAGTCGGCCAGAACACCAGTGTTCTTCTGAGTTACAATGTTAGGATTCTTACATTGTGTAACGGAAGAAGATTGTGTGTAGTGGCCAAGCAGACTGCATTTGTACAGTGAGCAGTGCAAGTCTTGCGTGCCTTTGCTCCTGTTTATACACAGCTCTTCTAATACTTGTGAAGAATGTTACTTGTGGTTTATTTGCCTTTGTAATGCTTTTTTCTGCGAAGGGACACGAGAATAAACTCAGGACAGTGCCCTTGCCAGGCCTGTGCTTGTGCGGCTGAACTGTATCTCCGGCCCTAATGCTTTTATAAGTACGCGTTTGCAGTACCATCTAAGGGAGTAGGTACATGTCTGTAACATACCTTGATTCTTCTTTTTCCCGTTCCCCTCCCCACCTGCTTCCTTTGCTTTGTCTCGATCCCCTTTTTTGTTATTATTATTTTATTCTTAGCTAATATTTGCCACATAAAATAATTGTGTTCATTGTGGGTAGCAGGTGCTGCACATACTAGGAACATTTTAAGCCTTTTTATAGCCCCTTCCATTCCCTGCACCCCCACCCTGGGTCCTTTGGTCCCTGCCTGTGTGCAAAAGATCTAGGCCCCTATTTTCTTCTAACAGTCTTTATTTTGCTCTTTTTCTAAGCATAGGAAGAATTTACTGAGAGTAAGAAAGCTGCTGTCTAAGAAGGAGGGCTGGGAAAGCGGGTTCCCTTTGCTCTCTGTTTGTACTTTGGATTTCTCATAGGAAAGAAGCGATCGTGTTTAAGCTTATGTGTCTGATTTATTTCACTTAGTGTTACGTTTTCAAGGTGCATCTATTTTAACGTCTCAAATTTATCCTTTGTAGCTATGTAGTGTTCTGTTATGTGTACTTACCAAATATTCTTTATGTTTCTCTTGGCTGCTTCCAAGATTAAGCCATTATAAATTGCACTGCTATAAACGTTAGGATACATGTATCATTATAATATGCTGTCTTTATTCTTTTGGGAAGATATCTAGAAGGGGAATAGATGGCTCAGATGGCATTTCTGCTTTTAGTCTGTGAGACACCTCCATACTGATTTCCACAATGATTGTAGTACTTTACCTTCCCACCAGCAGTACAGGGGGGTTCCTGTTTCACAGTGGCCACACCAGTGTTTGTTTTTTGATATCTGGATTGCCATTCTTTCTGGTATAACATGGAATCTTAATGTTTTAACTTGCATTTTTCTAAGGGGTATCAAAGTTGAACTTTTTTCATGTGTTTATTGGCCATTTATATTTTCTCTGTGTCTATTCATTTCACTTGCTAATTTTCTGATTGAGTCTTTTATTTTGGGAAGGTAAAATATTTTTCACCTATTTATATCATGCTGGCTTCAGCAGCACAAATTAAAATTGGAACAATATAGAGATTAGTCCTTTATTGAAGGTGTAGCTGGCAGAAATTTTTTCCCATTCTGTACGTTGTCTCCTCACTCTGTTGGTTATCTCCTTCCCTGTGTAAAGGCTTTTTACTGTGATATGAGCCATTTGTTGACTCCTGTCTTTATTTCTTGTACGGTTGGGAGTTCTATTTAGAAAGTATTTCTATTATTTATCTCTGATCTATATTGATTTTAATTTAATACATTTTGAAAGATATGGGTCTAGTGTCAATCTTCTGTATACAGATGTCCCGTTCTCCTAGCAGCATTTGCTGAAGAGGCTGTCTTTCCTCCAGCGTGTTTTGGCCCCTTTGTCAGTGGAATGTGTGTGGGACTGCTGGTGCATGCTCAGTTGTGCTCCACTGATGTACATGTCTGTTTCTGTCTCAGTATTGTGCCATTTTTATTATTATAATCTTGTAGTATAACTTGAAAATCAGGTATTGTGATACCTCTTGCTTTGTTCTTGCTACCCAAAATTGCTTTTGCTATTCTGGGTCTCTTCTGGTTCCGCATGAATTTTAGGGTTGTTTTCTCTAGTTTTGTGAGGAGTGCTGAGGGTATTTTGATTTGGCCTGAATTAAATCTATGTATCATTTTGGGCCATTGTCTTAGTTACTGTTCTCATTGCTGGCACAACATAACTGACCCTCAAAAGGGAGGAGAGTTTTATTGTAGCTCAGAGTCGGTAGAGGTTTCAGGTTGTAGTTGGCTGGCTGTAAGGCAGGGTGGCGTGGCAGCCAGCAGTGCAGCGGCCAGCGGCGGCAGCCTGTTCTTGTCCCTTACATTCTTTGCAGGCCGCGTGCCCTTAGAGTTGGTGGTGCTCACAGCAGGGTGGGCCTTCCGCTGTCCACACCCAGGACTGTGCCAAACCAGGCAGTGGGCCCCGGTTTAGTAATCACACACCCTTGATCCTAGCACCACACACTTAATCCCAGAATCTCACACTGTAGTCCAGCCACCTCTGAAAAGCCCCTTGTATACCTATATGAGGCTTTGGGGTACATCTGTACACAAGCTTTAACAGCCATTTGGACAGTATTTGTTCTACCTGTCTACAAACAGGGCACATCTTTCTTCATCTTTAAACTCCTTTTTCAGAGTGTGGTCATTTTCATTTTAGAGATCTTTCCTTGCATAGGATAATTCCTAAGTTTTTCACTTTTCTTGACGCTATTGTGAATGGTATTGGTTTCATAATTTCTTTCTCAGTTTATCATGGGTGTACAGGAAATGTGATTGATTTTTTTGTGTGCTGACTCTGTATCCTGCTGCATTGCCGAATTTGGTTAGTAATTCTAAGAGTCTTTGGTGAAATTTTTAGGTCTTCCATGTAGAAGATCACATCATCTGCACATAATGATAAGTGGACTTCTTCTTTTCTATACTTACCCTTTTCTTTCTCTTGGCTGATTGCTCTGGCTAATGTTTCAAGTACATGATGTTGAATGGGAGTGGTGGCAATGGGCATTCTTATCTCATTCCTGATTTTACAGGCCAAGCTTTTAGGTTTTGCCTGTATAATTGATGTTAGTTGTTTGTCATAAATGGCTTTTATCAGATTAACATAAGGTCTTTCTATACCTATTTTTTCATTATTTTTCTCATGAATGGGTGTTGGATTTTTGTCAAAGGCTTTTTTTTGTATCTATTGATAGGATCATGTGGGTTTTATCTATGCTTCTGTTTATGTAGTAGATTAATTTATTTTCATATGTTGAAATCCTTGCAACCCTGGGATAAAAACCCAGTCAGTCACGATGTATGATCCTTTTAATGAATTGCTGCATTCTATTTGCCAGTGTCTTATTGAGGATTTTTAAATCTATGTTCAGCGTTGGGTGGAGGTGTCCCTTGCGTGTGGTGAGTGACAGGGAAGATGCTACAGGGTGCAGCACTCCCCAGTGTCTGGGGTGACGATGGAGAGAGGGCCCGTGGTCACAGAGACTGCCCCGGAAGCCCGCCCTCTGAGCACTAGCCTGGCCCTTCAGGCCCTGTGGGGCAGTCTCTTGACGGCTGTCCCACCACCCCTCCCTTCTCAGCAGTCTAGATACTTGCTTTGATCCGCTTGTATTGTCTTTCAGGTTATGTGACCACCTCTCCTTGTTCAGAGTGCCTGTTTTCCCAGAGTCCTCTCTGCCTGTCTCTGGCCCAGGGCCTCCCTCCTCTAGTCAGCTGTGTTGGATCTCTTACGCCTCCTTGATAGGTGTTCTGAAAGACAGCGTTCCTTCCTGCTTCTTCCTAGCATGAGTGCTGTTGAAGTGGAGGTTTCTCAGCACCATTCCCTTTTTTTGGTTCTTTTTACAGAGTTTTGGGCCGAGGATATAGCTCAGTGGCACAAGCATCTGCCTGGCAAGCACAAGGTCCTGAGTTTGATTTCCAGCACCAAAAAAAAAAAACAAAACATTTTTTCCAGGATGGAATATAAATTACATGTTTGTCTCCATAATCACTGCTGTCAAGCGCTTTCATATTTGCTTTGAGACCCTCAGAAATTGTTACTTGCATGCAGTGCATTGTTAGCCGTGTGGGTAATGGTTTGAAGGCACGACTTTGCAGAACTTCAGCTGTGTACTCAAGCGGTTTGCACCCATTCTGCTGCTGGAGCCCATGTGTCCTGCCCTGTGAGACTGTCTGACAGAAATACTAGGCAAATCACTAACCACGATGGACCCAGGAGTCAGAAGCAATTTTCCGTACCCTTAAGCCCTGCTAGTAAACCCTTTCCCACTTGTCTCTGTATCTGTTCAGTTCTCAGCGATGGAATAGCTCCTCCAGACCTGGATATGAGCTGCTTTGCTGGGTACTCATGGGCCAGGATTCGATTGAAAAGGGAACCATGTTGACAAAACGACAAAGAGCATCTTCCACGTGTCTTTTTGGATTGGAGTAACCCAAGTTGTTACTAAGACCCCCAGACATGACACCATGTGAAAGCAATTTGTTTTATAATGGCTGCAATAAACATGTGGAAGATTAATGATCATATTCATGTATAACCTGTTGGAGATGGGAATTTTCAGACCAGTTAAGTCATGTACAATTTTGTAACCTAAAACATTGAATCATAATGGCATTAAAATCTTGTAATTTTTCAACACTAGCCAAATTGGAGTGGACAGCCTGGTAGCCTGGGAATCAGCACACTGGGATACTCGTGACAGTCCGTCAACTAGCCGTGTAAATGAGAGCAAGCTTACTCGAGTTTCCGAGCTTCTGGGGAGGAAAAACCCATACTTGCTGTGTTTATCAGGGGGGTTGTGATGCAGGACAAACGAGGTGGAGTATGTGACAGTGCTTTGCGTTGTCGCACGCAACCCAAACGTGCAGCAGAAAGGATGCAAAACATGCGTGTATGGCAGCATTTCTAATTATGTCATTGCTTTCATCTCTGCAGCATTCTTCACTTGATATGTAAACAGATCTTGTAAATTTGACTTTCTCCCAGTTACCACAACTAACGAACTCTTAATGGGTGGATATGAATATAGATTATATTATAAGGAGGAAATTAAAGTGCTCAAGGAGATTATTTTTCGTCCATTGGCATATAAAAAATAAAGAGACTAATTAGAAAATACCTAGTTGTTCTTCATAGGTACTTGAGTGATCTTTTCTGAATATTTATTATTCATTAAAGTATAGGAAATGATCAGGCCCCCAAAATTCAAAGACCCAATCCAAAAATGGGCATCTGATGTGAATATATACTTCTCTGGTGAAGAAATACAAATGGCAAACAAATATATGAAAAAATATTCAACATCATTGGTCATTTAAGAGATGCAAATTAAAACAACACTGAGATTCCATCTCAACCCGGAAAGAATGACTGTCATCAAGAAATCAGCCAATAACAAATGCTGGAGAGGCTGTGGGGATAAAGGAACCCTATTGCACTGTTGGTGGGAGTGTAGGTTGGTGAAACCACCATGGAAATTAGTTTGGAGATTTCCCCACAAATGTTTGCTAAATCTTCATTATAGCCAAATGCCCATCAGCTAAGGAATGGATAACAAAGATGTATTTTTATACAGTAAACTATTACTCAGCTATAAAAAAGATAAACTTGAGGCTTTTATAGGTAAATGGGTGCAACTAGAGACCATACTTACAAGTAAAATAAATCTGACTCACATGTATAGACATCATATTGTCTCCCTAGTATAAGAACCTGAAAGAGTAAATAAAACCCAAAAGATACAATAGATACTGTGAAAGTGAAACAAATTACTCAAAGTGAAGGAACAATTGGGATGAGGGAAAGGAGAAAAAAAAGTTGAAGGAGGAAAAAAATATATATAGAAGGATAGCTGGGATAATTGTACTGCTGATACCTGTTGGTTTATTGAAAGGAATAGTTACTGATTAAAATTTTTTTACTAATTTTGCATACTTACACCTGGTAATCTGAACAACTAGTTTGAAGATAAGAATATGCAGTATGACAAACATTGGTGAATTCCTACTATCTTGTTTATTGAAGCTCTGTATCATTACTAATTTTTTTATTATTTTTTATTCCCTTTAATGGTTTGATCAATCCTGCATTCTTACATCTGATAATCTGAGCAACTTTGTTGAACATAACAATATGTAATATAACAACTGTTGTTAATTCCTATCATTTTGTTTTGAAGCCCTATATCATTTTTATTGTTTTTATGTTGTTTTGTTTTTTGTTTATGTCATTGTTATTTTGTTAGTTTTTTTCTCTTTAAAAATGAGATAGGAAATGAAAAGTCAAAACTAAATATTGTCATTCAGTGGCTGTATCTCCTGGGCAAAAATATATTTAATTTTATTTCTTAGCACCTTTGGACAAGTGCTTGGTTTCATAAATAAAAGAGGCACAACTTGAGATGATTTCATATTTTGGTTTTTAACATAGTTAGAACACATCTTCAGGATAATGCTCCAAAAAGAAATTGCCTGAGCTAATGACAGTGTAAGAAATTGTTTTATTCAGTTAATACCAGTACATACTAGTTTTCTGAAAAGTCAAAATTTCCTTATTTTTAATTATTTAAACCTAGAAATGATCATTAATTTCTTAAACATGGCTTCATTTAATGATAGCCACTGTGAAGAGATAAGCAGACTTCTTTTTCAGGCGGTGGAGCGTTTTGAACGCAAGGCCTTGTGCATGCTAGGCAAGTACTACATGGCTGTACCACGTTCGCAGGCACTAGACTGCTTTATTTCTAAGGCGTGATTACATGTGTACATAAATGCAAGCAGAACGGACTTTGTTTCAACACATACGTAGGTGTATTTCTGGATAAACTTTCCTTATGTATCCTCTTTCAAATGACCTAGGATCTCCCCAAGATCTTCCTCATATCTGTGGTCCTGAAACACCCCTATATACATACACACAAGCAAATGAAGTCATACTTTTTGTAGAAAGATTTTGTGCTCTTTGGATGTGTTTGTTGTTACATTGGTCATTTTTAGTGCTGTTTACTTCCTTTAGATCTCATACATTGCTCTATAAATTCCACTGATTTGTTACCTGTGCTGTGTCAGACTACCATGGTTTCCATGTTTCCTGGTGGTACTGGTAATTTTGAGATTTTGTTGTCAGTGTTCTTGGTCCTTTTATCAGTCCTCTCCAGAAGTTTCTCAAGTTTCTCTCACTGACTGTTTTGTTTATTAATTATCATGTTCCTATCTCAGACTTGAATGAAGCAGTTCCGGAGACAGAGCGCCTAGATTCCAAAGCACTGAAAACTCGTGCCCAGCTCTCCGTGAAGAACCGGCGCCAGAGGCCCACCAGGACAAGACTGTATGACAGTGTCAGTTCCACAGATGGAGAAGACAGTCTGGAGCGAAAGGTGAGAGCCTGTGACCATTTTCAAGCCTGTATTGGGCTATATTATTTTTGCTATAGTTTACTGGAAATAATGGCTGTTTTACAACTGGAGTCTATTGCCTAGTAGGCAACAACTAGGGTAATTCATGTCTTTGTCTCCTGACTAAGCGATTTGATATATTGTTGTAATTAAAATTCTTGTTTTCTATTCCTTCAGCACACTAGCCAAGAACGTCCATATTGTCATATTTCACAGTGGTGCTTGTGATATTCACCTATTGGTTTTTACTTAATGGGAAATAATGAATGTACAGGTGGTTGTTTCTGTATCTTGGGTATCTGTGTTACCTATAACGTTAACAAGGTGAACTGTTACAAACTGTGCATTCTGGCTGGTAAACTGATAAAATTCCTTTTCATGGGGAGTCACTATAAAAAGATCATTTTGATTTCAAAGTAAGTATTGTATAGAAGTGGTGTAACTTCCTTTATAATCTCTTACATCAACAGCCTTCAGACAGTCTCTGTAACCACATGCATGCTACCAAATCATTCCTACCCAAGGGTCCGAGAACTTCCCAGGAATCAGATTCTGGGGCTCCACCCCTCACCCCAGAGGCCAGCTCCACACCCTTGTCCGCTGACCACATAGCTGACTTCCAGGAAGGACCACCACACCCGGAAGAGGAGCCTTTCTCCTCTGTCTGGGGAGACATGTCATGCTCTTCTGCAAACCGTGACCATGATCTGGAAGACTCTGCTCGCCTCCAGGCCATCTTGGAGAAACCGTTACAAGAGAAAGGTATCGTTAACTTTCTGTTGTTCGACTTTTCCATTGCTTATGTAATGGAGTAAAATACTAACAGGTGAGAGAGAATTACAGAAGGTTGCATGTGGTTCTGTTTCTGTGCAGTTAGAGTGGGCAGGGGATGGAGAGCCACGGGCAGAGGCTGAGGGTGTGAGTGGGCGTGGTGGAGCCAGGCTCCTGGAGGAGTCGGTGCGGGGCCTGGGGTGGGGATGGTGCCTGGGAGGCCCAGCAAGTGGGGATTTAGTTTGTTTCTTGCTTATCCTTTATACCTACTTTAAAAATACTCTCAATTTAATTAGTCAGTAAACATATAAAGGACTCCATGTACAAGATTATCAGCTAGACTGTAATGTACAGGTAGCCCCCAAAGAATTTCTTTTTAAAAAATGAAAAATAGAGGGAAGTAAACTGCCCATTGCTTATTAGATACATAAAGATGATCAGCCTCATTAATAATGGAAGATGTGATCATTTAACTGAGCCTGTTGCCAAATTTGGCAGATTACTACAGTCTTCAAACTGGAGTTTGAAGAACTCTGTCAGCTAGTGCCAGCAGTGATGTAGGACACATACATTGCAGGTGTAGAAATGCATCTCTACACCTTTTAAAACACCACACTAATTTTTCTCTACCAGGTCAGCAATTGTAGTCTTTCCCCTCAGACCTTGTAAATGTAAGAGTACCGCTGGCTTGCGTTCCCTGACTCACGGGCAGCTGCAGTGCCATGCCTGGTACTTTCCCACTGACTCTGTCTCCCAAGCTCAGTGCTACGGTGCTTTGCCTCAGGCTGGTCCAGAGCACAGCCCTTTTGAGGCACTTAGGGAGTACACAGTACCAGTGGAGGCAGGAGAATTCATGTCAGGCCTGTTACTTCATCAGAAGTGCTTGTCAGGTTGGTGAATAGTTTGATGAGATACTGGCCTATCTTCAAAAGAATTCATGGCTTGACCAACTTTCATTAATTAACCTACAATGTGGGCTGTGATAGCAGTTTTATAGTAACGTACTTATTGCAAGTCCTCTATCTTCACTTCCAGAAATAAGTGTATGCACTCCGGCCAGCATAACAAATCACAGCTGGCTGAAGCAGTTTGTTTCTGCAGAGTAGAGAGGTTGCACCTCAGATAACAGGCAGGTTCATCTGCAGCTCCAGAATGAAACGCTTAGCACCTTCCCTTAGCACTATGTAGGAGACTTTAAGATTGTTTTGAACAGAGGCATACCCATGAAGAGATTGCAGGCATGGGGAGCTGAGCGGAGAGACCCTGCGGGGTGGGTGAGCTGGGTGTGGGCCAGGAGCAGTGGTGGGAGGGCGTCAGGCTGGATCTCTGCGGAGAGCAGGAGAGAGTGAGTCAGTCCAGTCTGGGCTTTGAACCTCAGCATGCAGTTTGTCATGGACAGAAAACAGCAGGCTAGAAACATCATGGGGGAAACACAAGTGGCTCATTTTTTTGTTTGTTTGTTTGATTAAAGCTTATTGCTACGATCTAAGCAGATAAAATGATCCCGTTCATCATAGGGACTTTGTACCGGTACACAACACGCCTTGACTTGTCTTTTTTCTCCCATCCCCCTCCTCTCCCTTTAGCTCCTCTTCCCCGCCCTTTTCTATAAAGCTTAGGTACCATTTTATTCCTCTTTTCTCATTTTTTCTCTTCCCTTCCTTTCTTTCCCGCACCCTCCTCCCTAGTTCCCCTTTCTGTTTGAACAAGTTCTTCCCATTTTGCTGTGTCTCTTGTGCAGTCTAGGTGCCTTTTTGAGAGCTGGATGGCTTGATCCCCAGCCCCTCAAAAGGACAGGGAACAAAGCATAGAAAGCATAACTTTTATAAAACTAAATAAACAAAATGTACTTCTTTTTTCCTGAAGCTAGCATTGGTGTTTATGAAGACTGGAAGTTCTAATCTGCATTAAAGATGGATTTTTATTGGTTTAAAATGGGAAAGAATATTACATGTAACCCTTAATCTCACTCCTTTCACCCTATGGAAGCCTTCATTTCCATGTTCCTTGGAGCGCACTTCGGCAAATGTGAGATGATGAATGATGTGAGGTTTTCTGGCAGCGGGCTCTGTGACGGACGGAGTCTGGCTTTCTGCCCCTTGCCGTCCAAGTAGTCCTGTGCCAGTAGGTTAGAGGGTTTCCGTGTGCGCTGTTTCAGCTGGGCTTCCCAGCACTCACTCTAGCAGCTCCCAGCTCCGTCTCACCCAGAGCGTAACTCGGCAGTCTGCTTGTGACTGTGAACAGTCATGGCTGTTAAGAATTGCTTTAATGTTGATCTGGAAGAACTCAGCATTTTCTTTTCTTTAGCTTCTATAAATAAAATAGAAATCTTGTCTTTAAAAAAAAAAAGTCCATTAACAAAATCACTGTAGAAGGGGAGGTGTGAGCGCCTTGTCTATGAATTTTTTCACGTGTATGTGTCACATTTGTGGCTATTCAATTCAGTTCCTCAAAAAGTAATGGTACAGATACCCGTAATAAGTATTTGAGGCTAGAAGTAGATTTTGACACAGACATATTTCCGACTCTTGTTTTTCATTATGTACATTTCAAGAAATTATAATCTGAGTATCATTAACTAAAAATATGAAAAGCTCATTGATAGAAGACCTTGGAGTACTTATCAGTATCCTGTGCTGCTCTAGAAGTTTAAAGCCAGGCTCATAAATAAGAACAAGGGGAGCACTTCATGTTTTTAGGGGGTGTGTGTTGGTCTGTTTAGAAATTCGTACCGAAGTAAACAATCTTAGGCCAAAGTAGCTTGTAGTGCTAAATGAATACTATCTTAGGAGGACGATTCTTTCTTCATTCCATGCCAGAGTTCCTAGTTAAAAAACAAAGGGATTGTTTTATCCAGGAAAACCCATCAAGTTTAAAATACCACTTATTAATCGTCTTGGGTGATTGGATTCCCAGCACCTTCCTTTGCTGAACAGTCTCAGCTGGAGCCTTAGGAACCACCTACCTCCTCAGAGGTGGTGTAAGTGCCACCAGTGGGATCTGTCCCCGATGTGACGTCAAGTCCATTTACAGAGTCCCTCTCCTTACCGGTTTTTGGCATTGTTTTCAGTGTCCCCATCCCCCGGCAGCTGCTACCTTTGGAGTGCCAGCAGTACTCAAAGAAGCGCCTCTGAGCACAGAGGAGATTTTGGCATCTTCGCATCATGGGAGGCCAGCCAGATTGTGCTCTAACCCAGCTATTAAGGAGAACCTTCTAAAAATATACATGTTTTATAGCTGAATCTCCTACTTAGGAAGTTTTCCTCACGTTTCCCTGTCTGCCTTGTGGGCCACATGGCATTAAGGTATTAACGGGAGAGTCCAGAGGAAAAACGTGGACTCCCTAAACACTTACTGTCTAACTCTCCCAGACTCTGAGGAGCTAAGGCAGCAGCGGCTGGGTTCCTTGAGAAGACACAAAGTCCCCAGAGGAGGAGAGGTATGGAGAACAGAGCCCAGGCATCCAAAATCAAGATCCGGGGCGAGAAAGGGGACAGAAGGTTGTTCTGGTCCCTGCCGGAAAGCAGAGGGTGACGGGGTCCTACTTATTCTTGAGCCTCTCATCCCTTCTGGTATGTTTCAAGCTAACACTCTCCGTAGTACTGGGCCTCTGTCCCACATCACCTCTCTGCTTAAGCAGCTGTTTCTTAGTATGGCTCTGTCTTCTTAAAGGGCACCCATTGTTTTCCTCAGCATTCAAGAATTTAGTCAAACCCTTTGGATGCACCCTCAGATTCATGACTTAAACAATAGAGGACCCAGAAGTGGACGAGTAGGGAAGGGAAGTAAAAAGAATTAAGATTCGTTATAGACTATACCAACCCTACATGGTGAATACAAGCATTATGGACTGAAAACAGGTACTAATAAAACTTTTAAAATACAAAATAATAACTGGTCTTTCTCATATGTATATCTCGTAGATGATGTCAAATGTCCCACATCACTAAGGGCATCCAGCTCATTGGTGGTGCAAGGAGGAAAAATTAAGCGGAAGTTTGTGGATCTGAGGTAAGTATTTTGTGATGTCAAAAGCAAGCTCTCTGTGGAAGGAGGACTGGAGGAGGGTAGTTTGACTTCCTCTTTTCTGATTACCTGCTGTCGTTATAGGGCACCTTTGCGAAGGAGTTCCAGCAAGGGAAAGAGATGGACAGAGAAAGAAGCCAGTAGGTTTGCTGCAGGTAGCAGGTATGGGTGGGTGATTAAAAGCATAAGTTTGCTTCTGTGCCTAAACTTTCTGGCCCCTTTCGTCACTGTTAACTAAAACCAGTGATTAATATTTCTGGTGATATTTTAAGAGTTGTGATGAAAGAAAAATTGTGTAATCAGCTTATATAATACTTGTCTTACCTTAGTTGTAGTGTACCTGGCCATGGGCAATCCATTGGTCCTTAGCTACAGAATTAGGGGCTCATGAACAATTCAAAGTTTAATTAATTACAATATATATGGCACTTCAGACATACTCCAGGTTTTTTGCCTAGCTATCTACAATGCTAATGCTTTTTGTTGTTGTTGTTGTTGTTGTTAAATCTAAAAGGTTAATTTTACACTTAAGTACTTAGGCATTTAGGACTGTCTTGTCTACATGCATTTAAGAATGACCACATCTCTGAATGGACCAATGTTGCTTTTTAAATATTTTATTCATTTTTTTAAAACCATGGTCTCACTCTGTAGTTCAAAGTTCAAGTTTGCCTTAAACTCACTATGTAGCTCAGGTTGGGCTTGAAATTGTGGTGATCCTCCTGCCTCAGCCTCCCAACACTGGGATTATACGCATGCACCATCACACCAGGCAAGAACTTGGCTGTTTGATTTTTCAGGCACTGTCAACTAAGCTTACTTTTCAGTAAAGACTTTTTCTACAGTGGTGTTTAGAACAGCATATTGTCAAATTTTCCCAACTTTATTCTGAGATTATAAAACTTAAAGCACAAAACATTGAAATCCAACTGCCTAGATTCAAATCATGGGTTTCCTACTTCAACCTTTTAAATCCTGAGCAAGATAGGGAGCCCTCCTTACTTCTATCTTCGTATGTAAATGAGGGTGAGACTATACACCTTATAGGGTGGTGTAAGGATTTGAAATGGTACTTGACACAGGAGGTGTTAAAAAAAAATAACAACTTGTTGCTATTATTTGCAAATTTCAAAATGGTTTCACATTTACCGTTTCGTCTGACCCTCAGATCGTAGTTCTATACTTTTTGATAAAGAACAATGACTTTACAAAATTTAAGTGATGTGCTCAAGGTTATGCAGCAGGCGGGTAAGGCCAGGCTGGAGCCCACACTCTGTGTGTTTCTCCAGCACACTGTGCCACGTCCTGTACCTGTGCTTCCAAAGAAGCTTTGTTAGAATACTGGGGGATTAATATCCTATACTTACGAAGAAGCACACAAAGTACTAAATGGCTATAATAGGATTAGAGGATTGTTTAACCAGATTGTATGTTGGTCCCTGTTGTTTCCTTTCTTCCTTTCCCTCT
Source organism: Dinomys branickii (assembly GCA_004027595.1). Classification (NCBI taxonomy): domain Eukaryota; kingdom Metazoa; phylum Chordata; class Mammalia; order Rodentia; family Dinomyidae; genus Dinomys; species Dinomys branickii. The sequence continues at coordinate 63,509 of PVLD010000906.1, read as the reverse complement.
CTTTCTTTTCTCTCAGTTTTTTTCCTCCTGCCTTTTTTATTTCCTTTTCTCTTTCCTCTCTCCTTTTCTCCCTTTCTCTCTCTCCTGCTCTGCATCTCTCTCCTTTCTCTCTCTCTTTCCTCCTGTCTGACATACTCCTTAATGAGCAGTTGCACCTTTTTTGGTGTTACAGATCTTGGTGGGGTGGGGAAGGAAGAGAGCGAATTCCCACATCGTATGCAACTCAGAAGTGCTTGACTTCATGTGGTTTTAAATATCTTTTTTTTTTGGCGGTACTGGGGATTGAACTCAGGACCCTGCGCTTGCTAGGCAGGCGCTTATTCCACTGAGCTATATCCCCAGCCCCATTCATGTGGTTTTGAAGCAGTGTAAAGCACTCTCCTTTATGGCCCAGAAGTAGGAACTGTCAGACATGCTGAGGAGGAGCCTATCAGAACAGCGGAAGGCAGGGAGTGGCAGGTGTTCAGGGCCACAGCAGGAGAGAGACTCTGGCCCTGGCCCTTTGCTCTCTAGGCATCAGAGGAGGTCACTGCCTCAACTTGGAGGCTCCACCTAGAGGGCCATGAACACCGCACCTGGCAGACTAAATGTGTGCTAACTCTGAGTTAAAAGTAGCACACCGTGATGGGAGAGCTGAGCACTCAGCACACTGTTGCCTAAGTAGGTGCTGGTGCTGGGAGACCAGCGTGCTTGTGAGCACAGCTCATGCCAGGTTGGAACCATGGCCCAGCGTCTGGTTTGCCTTCCTGAGATGATGTGTCTTTGTGAAAAATTAATTCTGGATCCCTGTCTTCTTGATTAGGATCAGATAATTCAGCATCTACCGAGGCTAGAAATAATTTTCAGTTAGACTCGTAACTTTCTAATGATTTGTAATTGCAGTAGAATTTTGGCAGGGTGGAAAGAGATCCATGCAGCTGGAGTAGGAGAACAAGAGAAGAAGGTAGACTTTCTCTGTTTTGGAACACATTGTTGAGCCGTCAGAGTAATTGGGTAACACTAATCGAATCTAATGGCAATCTCTATTCTGCTCTATGGATTGGTAATGGGCTTGGAACGTACAGGACAGTCCCCAGAACAGAATTACCGCCCAGTAGGAGCTTAATGCAGTTGAATTGGTTTTGCAGAGCCCCTCAGTAGGTGGGAATGAGCCTAATCAGCTGTAGGGCTGCACTGCAATTATAGAGAAGGGCTGGATAGACTCTGCCCCCTGTGCAGCCTGCTCAGGAAAGGGAGGAGAGGGGTCACAGACTCCAGCAGCTGCTCTTCTCTGGTAGGTTTCTCGTCCAGTTCTCATCAGCTTATTTAAAATCGGCAGAGGTTATCAGTCACTTATAACCTGTGGCTGTTGATATTAAACAAGCCAGAGGTCTGCTAAGTTTGGTCCTGGTTGTAATCTGTCTCCACCCTGCCCCAGAGTGCTTTGCTCTGCAGTTCGTTGTGGAGACATAATGACTCCGATCCATGAGCAGCGTGAGGCACAGAGAGAAAATAGATGCAGGGAATCATAACCTCAACAGCAGAGTATGACTTGGTCCTGGGCCTTTTCAGATAGGTGCTCAGTGAGTACTGTGCTGCAAATAGGCAGGACAGCCAGTGACAGGAGCAGGCAGCACTTGGCCAGCAGAGTTTTCCTGCCCCTCGCACACCCATGGGAAGGTCCAGGGAAGCCTAGATGGAGCAGGTGCCCACGATGGGAGCCTCCCCTACAGCTCTGGGAGAAGCACCCAGCTGGACACTGCCTCAATGCTGTGGAAAGAGCAGGGAGGGTGCACCCTGTCACCTCACTGGTGAGAGCAGTAGAAATAATGCTGGCCTGAAGTCCAAGTGGTGGGCATGACTTTCCCCGGTGTCGCTTTGGTTCCCTACCAAAAACCAAGCAAGTGAGTTGGTATAGTCACCCCCAGTCAGACACAGCTGCAGAGCTCCTCTGTGACGAGATGTGGAGCAGAAAAAAACGCACACTGCACCCGGAGAGCGAGCATGGAAAGGAAGAGAATGAAAGACTTACTAATTTGCACAACTGGCTATATGTTAAAATAGTATTTTGGATTCAGGGGTTACATAAAGTAGATTATCATTAAAATTAGGTTTGCCTCTATTTTTCATGTAGCTTCTGGAATTTTAAAATATATAGTCAAATTATTTTTGTTAGGGGTCATCTGTATGATTTTATGAAAACTAAATCCTTATATTTCTAACTCATTCAGCTGGTCTATAAATTAACATGTATCGTCCTTCTTTTATGTATATCCTATTCTCTTTATGTCAAAATTAATTTATTTAGATACAAAAGTGCATGCTGTACCACAACATAGTTTACTTTAAAAGTGAATTGAGCCCAGCGGGTGGTGGTGCAGACCAGCAGTCCCAGGCGGAAGGACTGCAAGTTTGAGCCCAGCCTGCGCAGTTGAGTGACTTATTGAAACCTAGCTTGAAAATAAAGTTGTTTTTTTAAAAAAAGGGCTAGGAATGTAGCTCAGTGTGACAGTCTCTGGGTTCAATTCCCAAACCCCTTTCCCCCAAAACAAGAAAAATGAGGAAAAATAAGATTAATAGTGACTGTTCAGTGAAAACTAAGAGTATGATGTCAAAATGGTTAAGAGCCTGATTTCAAATATCAGCTCCGCCACTTCTTTGGGCAAGTTATTCAACCGCTCAGTGCCTCAGTTTCCCCGTGTAAAATGGAGACACGTGCACACACGTGCACACACCCCGCAAGCTTCGGATAGCTGAGAAGATGGAGGAGGTCACATTTTAGGTACATTTTAGATCCTTAATAAATGTGAATGGCTGTCCTTACGGTCTATATTGAAAGCATGTTTTCTGGGAGGGGCAGAGTCATCTCCCTCCGCCCTCTGTTGGCCGTCTTGTCCGCCCAGGAATGAAGGCCGGAACATCCAGAATGAATGGGCGCTGTGCATCACCCTTAGGTGCTCCTTCACCATCAGGATTTCGTTCAGGGGCTGTAGAGAAATGACGGCAGGACAGTGAGTTTGGGGTCGTACCGGGCAGGGGTCCTGCCTGCTTGCAGTTGTTTGGGCTCAGTGGACACGGGCCTTTTACGAGCACGGAGGACTGAGACGCGCTTGCGTGGAATGGAAACCCTCGCCTCTGCCTGCCTGGCCCTCAAAGACACTCACTTCCCTGCAGACCTATGAATAATGTCAGCTTGGCTCAGGAAGGCGGACTTACTCCCCACAGAGCTCTCCTTTTCAACTGCACTCGCCGACTTCTGGTTCTGTTTTCATTTTAAGGACTTCAAATTCGCGAAATCTGCCAGACTTACATTCCTAACAAGCTAACATTTTGCCATGCTTAAACTCTAAAATATCTGACGGTAAAATTACACCTGTAGTGATTTTAAATTTCCCATTGCTCTTACCAACGTGATTAACTTATTCTATACATTAAAGACACAATTCTAAGTTGCGTATTGGTACACACAATTCCAGCACTCTGGGGGGCTGAGTCAGAGTGACAGTAAGGACACCCTGTCTCAAAATTGTAAAAAATCTGAAAAGGGCTGGGGACATAGCTGATTATGAAGGCCCTGGATTCATTTTTGTTGTTGTTGTTGTTTGAATTTTTTTATTTTAAAAATTAAAAAACTGACAAAACAACAATGAAGACAAAATCAAAACAATACAAAAACAACAAAAATGATCCATGACTGTAAAACAAAACGATAGAAATTCACAGTGGTTGCTGTATTACATAGTTACCTTTACGAAGTTGCTCAGTCCACCAGATGTGAGTGTAAGATTGATCAAAGACAGTAACAATAAAAATAAAGAAAATAATAAATAATACAGTAAAAAGATAAATTAAAATATAAGGTGATATATATTACATATAATATAATTAATAAATAAATAAAAAACAAATAAAACATTGGAAATGATGCAGCACTTCACCATATAAGATGGTAGGAGCTCAGTAGTGGTTCTTACACTGCATATTGTTTTCAGACCAGTCATTCTGATTACCAAATTCAGGCATGCAACATTGGTCAAGAAAAAAGAAAATTTTTAAGCATTAACTGTTCCTCTCAATAAACCACAGACATCAGCAATACAGCTATTCCAGCTCTTTTTATATACATATATATTTTTTCATTTAAAAAAATCAAAAATAACAAAAACAAATACATAAAACAGCATAGAGAGCAATAAAAATGATACAAAATTTCAAAATTTGGCGATAGGATATTAACAGTGCTGGTTATATTACATAATGTAATCTTCAGAATGGTGGCACATACAACCAGGTATAGGGCATGCAAAATTGATCAAATAATTACACATTAACAGTTCCTTTCAATAAACCAATAGATGTTAGTGTTACAATTATCCTAGCTATTCTGTGTGTGTGTGTGTGTGTGTGTGTGTGTGTGTGTGTACATTTCCCCTCTTCCTCTCTTTTTCCTCTCCTCCTTTACCCCAGTTGCTCCTTCCCATTTGAGTAGTTTGTTTTCCCTTTCACAGTATCTATTGTAACTTTCAGATTTTGTTTACTTTTTCAGGTTCTGATAGTGGAGAGAAAATACGATGTTGACACACGTAAATCTGATTTATTTCACTAATGAGTATGGTCTGTAGTTGCATCCATTTAGGTAGGAAGAACCAAAATTGTGAAAAAGGCCATACTCCCAAAATTGTTACACAGATTCAATGCAATTCCAATGAAAATATCATTAGTATACCTCACAAACCTAGAGAAAACACTCCTAAAATTTATCTAGAACCAGAAGAGACCCAGAATAGCAAAAGCAATCCTCGGCAACAAAGACAAGGCAGGAGGTATGACAATCCCTGATTTGGTGTTTTAATTTTGAGCAGTTTGTGAAGCACTCAGAACATGTCAGCAAAAGACACTGCAAAAGAAAAAAAAACATACACATGTGAAAAATAATCTGAAATGACTTCTAGATTAAAGTGTGTTTAAAATTTTAAGATACGAATTTAAAATGGTAAGATAAAGGGTTGGGGAAACAGCTTTGTGGTAGACTGTGTAATTAGCATGCCTGAGGCCCTGGGTTCCATCCCTAGTACCAGAAATTGAAAAGTAAAATTTTTAAAAAGAGTCAGTAGACAAATTTCTCATGTACATTTCTAGGAGCACAAATATTCTTAAATACCTGAGCAGTATATTAATTAGTCCTAAAAAGTTCACATTTATGTTTGACAGAATGGGTTTCATTTGCATGATCCCTTTGCTGTTTCAATTTGAAACCCTCCCAGGGGAGGAAAACTCATTCAGGGAAGAGTTTAATCATCTCAAATGAGTTAAGGCTGAATCACTCTACAGGGACCATCTCAGATGGGTTAGTAGTTACTGATTTAACTTCAGACCAAAACTCAGGCCAGGGGGCAGGATACATGCAGGGTGGTCAGTCCTGAGCTGATTGTCATAACTCCTACCTGGAGTCTCCAGGTTCTCTTCAGATAGTGCTGCTTCTGCACCTGCACCCTAAGTGTCTTTGGTGATGTTAGGACCTTACACAGTTGCACCCCATCTGACTCAGATAAATCTATATCTGCAGCACTTGCACTGGGAAAAAGGTCTCTTTACCCCTCTGGACTAGCAGTTCATGAACTTTAAATGAGACTTTGATGACATCTAATTTGCAGGCTCTCAGTAGTTCATGAATTTTGTATTCAAAATTATGACATTAGCCAGAAAAATGATCATGGAATGTTTAGCCAAGAAATTTAATTATGGGGGGGCAGGCATTTAACTCAGTGGCACAGCACCTGCCTGGCAAGTGCAAGGTCCTGTGTTCAATTCCCAGTACATAAAAAATTGAAAAAATTTAACTTTGGAGTGCCAACTCTAGGGTAAATTGATTACAGATTTATGTAAATGAGTTATTTACTATAGAGTTATTAGCTATAATCGCCTAAATGCCATGAAATGCTGTCTCCCAAATGACATCTCTGGGTAATGAAGACTGAATTTCAAGCCATTCTTTTAGTTCCTAGCAATAAAACAAGCAGGGATATAGCCATGACTTGTGACCCTTATTTTTTCCGAAGCTGATAACAAGCCATTAATGTACAGCTAAAAAAAAAAAAAAACTAGGTGAAGGAAGTATAATACAGAGCTATTTTGATTCTTTAAAAATTATTTTCAAATCCTTCTAGAATTTATTTCTCTTGATCTTGATTCTAATGGAGAACTTGGAAAACATTCTTGAAAATACCCCAAGTTTAATTGTCCACAACTGTAGGGACAGCGTTTGTTTCCTCGGAAGTGCACTTCCCTTGTTTCTGCAGGATTGTTCCTCCGCTTGTCCATTATCTGGGTGTTGAAAGCTGCAGACAAAGTCAAGGGATTTCAGCAGGAGCCAGGCTTCCATGGCCCAAAGCCCTACCCTGGTGCTAGATGTCCATGTCCATGCAGAATTACTACTTCTGAATATTTTTCTGGGAGAGAGAATTTATAGAAGGGTTTCATTACGTATGGCCTTCAGGTTTTGGACTACCAAAAATCCTTTCAAAATCAGGCAAAAGAATGACAATTAAGAAATAACATTCAAATTCCCTGCCAGTTTTTTAAAAGGTGATGGTGGTGGTTCTAAAGGCATTGCTACAAAGGCAATTCACTTAGTAGGATGTTTGTCACCTCTTAATAATTATGGCTTCTTCATAAACCTGAAAACACCAGCCATATGTTTAAGGGCTAGTGTCCTTACTGGAAATATGAATGGAAGTCTTTTTAAAAATGCCTTGATCATCAGGTCTAGTTTTTCTTCAAATAATGCCAAATGAATGTGGTACTTCAAAAAACATAATTTTATGTTTGTATACAGTTAGATGAGGTGAGCATTTTTACTGGAATTTGAGACATAAGCTAATAGAGAAAACTTTGAAGTTAAATTATGGCCGGAGAGAGTGAGAACTCCAAAGAGATTGCCCTCCCCGGGGATACGCGGTTATATTTGACTGGACTCGAGGGAGCAGGCAGAACGAGCTGCAGCTTCAAAGACACATTCCCAGGGCTGTAAAGCTCTACTGGTTAGTCTTGTCTTCCCCAGAAGCGTATGTTTACAGGCCAGGTTTTCTGGAAATGGAATTTGTGTGCATTAAGGAGATAAGCTCTTCGCTTGTGCTGGGGGCCTGAGGCCCTCTGTCCCTTTCCTTGTCACCACCCAGATTAGCTTTGTAGACCAAGGTTGGGACAACACCCAGTTCACACGGAAGGAAGAAGCTGGGGTGTGGGAAATGTGCATAACAATTTCCTGTAAGTAATGGAATGTTCTCTGCCCCAGAAAAACGTTATATTTGCCTTCAGGATAATATGAACAAATAAGCTATTAAAAACTTGTAAAAGTCAGCAGAGACCAGTGTTAAACTATGGATTCCAGGTGAGTTCGCCCCTCTCCTCCCCCATAGCCCACTTAAGGAAGTGTAGGAGCCCAGGATCAGTGGCACCAGATGGCTCTCACCTGGCGCCGAGCAGTGAGGGGCGCTCCCTCCGGCAGAGCAGTCAGTCAGCCTCTGCTCCCGCGCCGGCCTGCGCACGGGTGTCACGGCCCTCCATCGCGTGATACTGAGTATGTCCAGGGATACGTTTGTGTTTTCAATTTAGACTTCAGGGTGAAATCAAAAGGTGCCCTGTCTCTCTGGTTGAGCTTTCTCTGTTATCCAGGAAACTGGCCTGATCGTCCGTTTTTTTTTTGTTTTGTTTTGTTTTGTTTTTAAAGAAATACACTATTAAAGTCGGTAGATCTTCTGGGGTCTGTCATGTGACCCACACTTGTGCCCCGCCAGCCCCAGTAGTTCAGCAGAACTTCACTGCCTTCTCCATTCTTTTCCCTTGTCTTAAAATTTATCTTAAAGTTAATGCTATAATGTGCATTAAAGATAAGCGCCTTTACATTTGTGCATCATAATACAGTTTACATGATGCTTTACATTTATTGTTGAATCAGGTTCTTGCAGCAATATTTGGGAATCAACTTAAGTTTTAGGAGATGTGTTGCTTCTCTCAATTGTTTTGAAATGAGATGTAAGAAAACTGAATGAACTTCAGTGTATGCACAGGGTAAGAGTCGTCTAACTGTGACATTCAGGCCCTTAATTACTGTACCAGTAGCTGTGCAGTAGTAGCGTTGCACCGCTCCCATTTGGGTTTGTTGAGGCTGACTCTCCCAAGGGGGACGTAAACCACTGTCCGTCCCTTCCTCGGCTCCTGGGAGTAATTTTCCTGCCGATCAGAAGAGAAATGCAACACGATCCGTGTTGTTTAAATGCCGTTGAATCCTTTAAAAAATGCCAAGCAATAAACTTAGGCTCACATAGTTGGATAGTTTGCAAAGTACTCATATGTGTATTATCTTAGTTAATTCTTCATCATATCTGAAATACATACAGATGCCACCCTTTCACAGATGGGGAAACAGAGGACGAGAAAAGGCCTGAGGGCACACGCTCAGGAGGGGGTGTCCCTCAGCCACCGATCCAGTTGTGTGGACTTCAAGTCTTGTGTTCCTCATGTTTCTCCTGTGAAAAACACCGCAATTATCAGGAAAAACCAAGAAGCTACAGGTTCTGCTGAAAGTATCACAAGCTCTGAAATTCCCAGATTGTTTAAATGGATTGTTGTCTTCGCTGTGGGCACTGAAAGCGGGGAGGTGCTCTTGAGAGCTGGGGTGACTCAGGAGCAGGGAGTCCCTGATGCATCAACCAGACAGATACTGTGGTGGCAGCTAAACTAAGGGCAGCTCCCCAAAGACTGCCTCCCTGATTTTAATTCAGCCAGTCCACTCCCTGCGTGCACTTAAGAACTCCCCAAGGCAGCAGCAGTTTGAGAATGTTGATCGTCACCTAAGAACCCACTTGGTGCAGCAAAGGTAGTGCCGTCCCCCACAGCGTGTGGAGAGCCCTTTCAGCACTTGCTTCAGTGGCTGTCATTGCCCTTTCTTTGTCTAACGCCCCCCGTTCTTTTCATGAAACAGGCTCTTCCGAGGCAGGCTGGAAAACTGGAAGCCCAAGCCACGCACAGCAGCCCCAGCGGCCAGTCCTTCCCCTTGCATGCCTTTCTCGTGGTTTAATGAAAGCCGGAAAGGATCCTATTCCTTCAGGAGCCCGCCTTCACCTGCAAGTCCCTTTCAGCCTCCTCCTGAGACTCTCATTTCAAATAAAACGAGGTCCAAGGTAGAAAACACATGGATTTAAAAAGCAAACAAGAAAGTCCCCAAACCCCTTCTCCTCCTCGGTCTTTGGAAGCCATTCTCAGCCTGGGTGTGTGCTCTGGACCCGAGCAAGCACTGTGCTAGCAGCACGAGGGCTGTATGGGGCTCCTTGTGTGGGGAAGAGAAAGCCTGGTGTACCCATGACCTGCTTTAACCCTGCTCCTCTCTGCAGTGTGCACTCTTCTGATTGCCTGTCTCTGTAGGGACTGCTGTTTAATCTCAGTTTCACAGTTAAGCCATGCTGGGAAAGATGCATTTGCATCATGAAACAGTGTTATAGATCTGTTTGCTAAGTATTCTGCTTCAAATTACATCACAAAACTGTTTTACTGTGCTCATCAGGATTAACTGGAAAGCAGGTAAATTGGGGACTGTGTGTTCAGTCCCGAGTATGTGAAGCTATGAGAAGCCAGCACCTTACTCCTTCCTTTCATATCACTCTTACGTGCTGAACAGCCACTATAATTCTGTTGCTAGAGTGCTCTAACTCAGGAGTGGGCACTAGAGGCACAGGTGTGATGCGTTTTACATGCAGAATGGTTATTTCCAGCATGACGCTGCAGACCTCTCACGTTTTATTAGAACGTACAGTGGCTAACTTGTGCTTGTTGTTTGGTCCCCTCTTTTCTGTGTTCACTTTTCTCTTTCAAACAGAAACGTGATTAATGTTACTTGAATTTAATTCTTTCCTTGCAATCAACAGTTCCAAGGGTTTTGACCAGGGCCTGGGGTTGCATCTCTATCACGAAAATAACCAGTGATTATTGTCTATGTTAAATGCCCTGTTGCTTCACTGTTGTTCTGGCTTACCTCCATGACTCAGACTTCTGTTCTAAAGTTCTAACAATCTTTTGAGATTTTGGGTATTGAGTTTTCCAGCCTCTGACACAATGTTTCTTCTTCATAACCGACTAAGCCTAATTCAAGTTCCTAGTGGAGCCCTAACCGAAATTCCTTAGGAAAAGTGTGGCCTCAAACAGGATGGTGTTGGTCAAGTGCCTAGCATTCCCCTGGAAACCCAGCCATTCTACAGTTTTTAACAAAAGAAATTTCAACAGCAACAGACCATTTTGATCTTTTAGTATGGGCTCAGAAACATCTGAATGTTGCTGCAGTAATTCTACTATTACTTAGCGCTAAAGAGACTAGATTTGGTTTAAAGTATCTCAAAAATGTAGCTCTGTAGCCATTGTTAAATTTGATTTTAATATATGCTGAATATATTAATGAAGCCACCTTGTAGCCCTGGTTGCCTGTCCAGACATGTATCTGCTGTGCACCACAGCTGCTTTGGTGGTCTGGTGGTGCATGTAGCTGGCTGGCTGTGCATTATCAGACCCTGCTCTCTGCAGAACTGATTGGCACAAAGGGTACATCCAGGTGAGGAGCTCCCACTCCTCATGGGCATGCGTTGTGTCGGGCGCGTGCAGTACTTCCTGGAGGCGCCCCAACACCTCCTGGTAGGGACCACATCTGTTCCTACTAACTCCGCCTCTCCATACCATTTTCTGTTTTCACTTAGCTGTTCTTCATCTGGGTTAGGGTCAAAGAAAATAGAGAAAGCATTGCTCCTCTGAGCAGTCACAGAGGATGATGAATTCTGTACCCTTGGAGTAAAGAGTCGTTCTTTAAAACACCTTTCATCAGATGCAGAAAGTGCCTCGAATTCCAATCAACTGCAGAAGGCTCTGTGTCCTCAGCCCCTGCCCAGTTGAGGGTCATCGCTGAGCTGTGCCTGACTTTCTTCTGAGTGTGCTTAAAAGTGTCCTTTGAAAGCCTGCACATGCACCTGCCTCCAATTTGCTCACTGTACTCATGTAGGGCCGAGATTCATTTATTTTATTTTATTTTTTTTTACAGAATTTTACTTTCAATGATGACTTCAGCCCCAGCAGCACTAGTTCAGCAGACCTGAGCGGCTTAGGAGCAGAGCCCAAAGCCCCGGGACTGTCTCAGTCCTTGGTGCTGTCATCAGATGAGGTACGCTCAAGGGACTGTTGCAAAAATGGCTCCTCAGACGTGGGGTTTTACTCCTGAACCCTCAAGGGAACCATGTTTAGGGTAGATTCAGCACAGGGATCATCAGGACTATAGTTTTATATTTAAGTTGAAGTCTGCCTGATAGCTTTCCTTCTCTGGCAACTGGAAATCAAAATGTTGTTTCTGAGAACCTTGAAACTTTCCAGTGACCCCTTGCATACACAAACACACGTGGTGGGCCGGCTGGGCACAGCAAAAATGAGGAAACAATTCAGGTCACTGGCGTTTACAGAGTATCCGCTTCCTCTCTCCCGCGGCTCCCCGCAGTCTCCCCTACTCCAAGAGTCCCGATACTCTCTCTGAATATCCTGTGCCCCAGTGGAGTCACTGCATCAGAGAGACATAGTTGTGACGAGGGAGGAAATGAAGGCACAAGCTATGTCCTCAGATGCTAGGGTCCACAGGAGCCTCGCTGAGGATTCCCAGGAGAGGAAAGTGTGTCAGTGAAGTGGGGAGCTCCATTAGAGATGGACTTCATTTCCAAAAGTGGTGGGTTCGGGGAAGAAGCAATGTAAGTGAAGATATTTTGGCTTTTTAAAAAATACTTTATATCTTTTAGGACACTTCCGTTTTGTAAAATGTTTTTTTCCTTGTTAATTTTCCTGTCGATATTCTCCGAGTGATTCGTAGTGTATTAAAACTGTGTGCTGTGTACGTTGTGTGTCCTGTTTCTATAACCCTTCTCTTCTTGGTTCCTTTGTTGCCCCTCACTCAGAGCCTGGATATGATAGATGACGAGGTGAGCTATCTGTGGGCTGTGTGTGAGGCTTTGTGTGGGAGTGTTTCGACCTGCTTTTCTCTCCTTGTGAATGACTTAAAAAGCAAACAGTACAAGAACACTGTCCTCTGCAGTGGAAGAGTTTCATGTGTTGACTAGCATCCCTCTCTGCCCTTAGCTAAAGGTATTCCAGAGCGAAAAGGATCTAAGTCTCACCTCCAGAGTCCCTCAGTTCCCTCCCATCACCGTTACCGTAACAAGGCTCATTCCCTCTCATCTCCTCTGCCTCCATCTCAGCTTCCCCATGCCCGCCTTGTTCCTCACGAGTCGAGTCCCCAAGGCGACTCATGACTTTTGTCCCAACATTGCCTTCATCACTCACCTTAGCTGCCCTAGGAACTAACCTGCCCTTTTGCATTTTTAACAAATACTCTACCGTGGCTGGAGCCTAGAATGTGGAATAAAATACTCAGTGTTGAGCTCTACCATGTAGTAGGTGCATTACCTTGGACAAATCATGCAGACTTTCTGAGCCTCGGTTTCCTCGTAGATTAAGTCATCCTGAATATTTCCGACCTTCCTCACAGGTGTGCTTGTTGCTCAAATGAAAAAATGGTTGTGAAATTTCCCCTCAGAAGGCTTGAGGGCTTCAGTGCTCTCTTCCAAGTGAAAAACGCCTTAATATTTTTAGCATATCTTTCCAAAATTCTAATGTCTTAGAATGTAGAATGATGCATTGCGTGGAGAGATTTATGAAATACTTGTTTTTTACATCAGATAATGTTTCGAGAGTGTTTTAATGTAAAAGTTTTCAACACAGGAGTTTTTTCCATGTTAAACTTCCTAAATAATGGTACTTTATTTGGGGGAATTTTTAAATTTCCATATAACTAAAACCATGTAGATAATAAGTATGTTTCTTTCTAACAGAACTAGAACCATTATCATTTTATGGCTTTGAAATGAACGTGGTTCTAGTGGGTTAAGAAGTTCCTTTTGGTAGCATAATATGAGACGTAGCGTTTGGTCCTTTAACAACACTGCATAAATTCCTACCTCAGATCCTTGATGATGGACAGTCTCCCAAACACAGTCAGTATCAGAGTCGGGCCGTTCAGGAATGGAGCGTGCAGCAGGTTTCTCACTGGCTAATGAGCCTAAATCTGGAGCAGTATGTATCTGAATTCAGTGCCCAAAGCATCACTGGAGAGCAGCTCCTGCAGTTGGATGGAAGTAAACTTAAGGTAAAGAATTACACATCTATGCCAGGTTACTAGGTACGATTTATATTACTCAGAGCACCTGAAACATTTTCATTAGGCAAGAGCATTCTGCGTATCTTGAGAGGTAATTCTCATCAACAGCCAGCAGGATGATGTCCCATTTCTTAGTAGGAAGCGAAGTTTCAGAAAACCTGAGTTCTGATTCAGAGGGCAGCTTGCTGCTGATCCGCTCCATGGCATCACCGGGCAGCACATGGCCCATGCATTAACTCTGCTTCTTTCCCATATAGTATGAGTTTTAATAATGGCCAATGTGGACTTTTGATCACATTAAAACTAAGACCCAGACCCATGAACCCTCCTTCCTTTGTTCATTTCTCCTCCGCACCGCCGTTCCCTACACACCACTCCAAAGCTGGGATGATGACCTCTCCAGAACTTTTCTTCCCTGCATGTGTGTAGGCCATGTCTTCCCTCCCCCTCCATTGCGCGCTCATTTCCACTTGTGCAGCCCATCTCTCCTAAAAACTCAGAGGTGCCCCCCCCCACGGAAAAGGGTAGATAAGATACCCAGCCAGCTCCACGCATCCCTCCCCACCGTCTCAGCCCTAGGCTGATGGTAGATGAGTATGTCTTGACAGTCTTGAAAATCCATAGCATGTGAATATGAAGGCTCCATTGACAAAGCTGTCCCTACTGGGCAGATGGATGCTTCCCACTGTTGGTTCTGAAGGACATGAAACATTTAAAGTACACAACAAACTTCTCTCTCCTATTGTGAATTCCAAGTTGATTGAGCAATCTCCTCATTATAATCAACCTTCCTTTATAGGTCTGCCTGTGGGGAGAGAATGGCTCGTAATGCTAACATGAACATTCTTGCTCCAAAGACATTTTTGGTTCTCACTGTAAATGAACACATTGGCAGAAGGAGAGCCCTATCAGTTCTCCTCACCCTTGCTAGAGCTCTGTGTGGCGGCACGTGCCCATCGCTACCCTTTGAAGCTATTGATGAGTGCAGCGATGTTTTTCCCTGTAGAGGTCTACAGCCTAAAGGTTGGAGAAGTAGAGTCACATTGTTTTCTCATTCATTCATTACCAACTCAGGAAGCGTTTTCTTAAGGAGGTTTAAGGTGCATTCTCAAGGGACTTCAAAGGGCAGAGAAACAAAGAGCCCCACTGCGGCCAGACTCTTACCTTATCCCATGTAGCAGATGTGTGATCAGTTCTCATCTCTTCTGTCCATGTTTGAATTGGTTCAGGAGTCTGAACATACTGTGACGTGAGCGTCACCATAAGCAGATGGGTCATAAGTTTTCAAATTCAGTTTACATCTCTGTTTCCTTCCTAGGCTCTTGGAATAACATCATCCCAGGATCGAGCACTGGTCAAAAAACAATTGAAGGGAATGAAGGTGTCCCTGGAGAAAGCGCGGAGGGCCCAAGAGAAAGTGGAGAAACAGGGAGAAAAGCTAAGGAGGAAGGAGCGAACGCAGGGGAGGCCCAGAGAGGCGGGGAAGGCGGCGTCTGCTGCAACCGAGGGCGCCGGCCAGCAGTGAGGTCGCGCCTGTCCGGTCGGCCCGGTCTCCTAGCGGGTGAAGAGGAGACTGGTGTTGGTGATAATGCTGCTCTAGGCAGACCGGGAGCCCTCCTGTGTTCAACGACTGCACTTTCTGCGGTACTAAAAAGCACTCTTAAATTTATCCTCCTGAAATAACCCCAAGCCACCTTTGGTTTCTTAGCAAACCAGAGATCTCATTTGTGAGAGATGCAAAGTGGCTAATTCTCTCCACTCTCCTACCTACCAACAACCTGTGTTGTGCTTTGCCGCTTGGAGAACCTGCCAACGGGAGCACAGCACCCCCTGGTGTTGCTAAGGGAGCACCTAGCACAGTCAGGATGGGATCCTGAACCTGGGCAGCTGGCGTGAGACCTGGGATCTGTACTGCTCTTAGGGTGCAGGATCTAGGCCGTGTGTGGGACAGGCTCCCTCTCAGTTCTGTATCTGAACAGCAAGCTAGTCCCACTATGGGAATGTGGCTGTCCTGCCACATAATTACCTACAGAAGTAAAGAGTACTCACACTGTTCTGCTTGCTGGGCATCAGAAAGAGAGAGAAAAAATAATAGTTATTTAACTACACAAGAAAGCAAAAGCCTTAAGAACGTGTGTGTGGTAATACCTTGAGTTTCTGAGGGTAACATTTATCCTCTGGATGTTGCTAAAGAAAGAAAAAGTCAGACCTTAATGCAGCTATGGGAGGTTGGGATCTGTTGTTTACTTTGCTACCACCGAGTGTTTGGTATTTTAGCAGCACTGGCAAACACAGTACAGTTCCTCTTCTTCCCCAGCAAATTGAACAGGAAATTGATTTTTGAAGGAAACCAACATTTTCAGGTTTCTTCTCCAGGGGAACATTCCAGCTGGTCCTCACCTGCCTCTGACACAACCAGGAACTTGTCACTTATTTTCTACTCAAATTTTCCAAGTGTTTTAACAAATGTACGTTAAGAAAAATAGAAATCCCAGTTAAAGTTTAGATCTGAGTGACATTCAGCCATGGAACCATACAGAACGTTCCTGTACAGGAAAGCTGTCCAGCTACATTTTGGAGATACTTTGAATGGTTTCTCTGAGCCATTCTCTTCCATACCCTAGAGATTTCCGCTTACCAGTTTGTTTAAGGCAGCATATGGGATACATTATAGAGTGGGAGAGCTTATGCTTACGTTAAAGCCAGTGTTAAAGATTTTGGTATTTGACCAACCCAAATAGAATGCAGGAGACTGGGGCAGAAGGAGGAGAAAAGTACACTCAGCTTTCAAAATCTCCAACTATGAGGGCTTTTTAAATGTCTTCTGTTTTGCTTCTTACACTTTACTCTCATTCTCTTTGCTGCATGAGCTCCAAAAATGAGGTCATCACTTTCCAGTGGACAAGTTTCAGAGTAAGACTTGAGGCCATAGGGGTCTTGGACAGGGATTTCCTTCCCCACACAGCCTGGGCTGCCTGCTCTGCTCGGAGCACTGTCCACTTCTCCAGGGCAAATGTTCTGTGTGCAGAGCCTGGCAGATGGCTGTTGAGGCCTGCATGTAACAGAGTGTAAGGAAGTCTTCCCCAAGCGGCCTCATTTCTCATGTTTGACAGTGTGATCTTGTTTATTATTATTATTATTATTATTATTATTATTTTAATGCCTGAGTTCTGGAACTAGGTCTGTCTCCCTTTCTGTGCCAGAGAATTGTCTGTTGAACTTCAGCCATTTTTTGTCACTAGGTTGGATCTTTGATTTGGTCTCAAAAATGTTGACATAGAGTAGCACTGTGTTCATGATGACCAGAATCACTACAGTTTTCTGTCTGTCTTCATAAAGAAAATGCCACACCAGATACCTACTAATATATTAAAGTATCTGATGCTTTGCTATTTGTTAACATCACAAGAAACCAGAAGCTGCTATTATAGAACTTCAGAAGTCAACAGATCTTCCCCAATGCAGAAGACTAAATTTGATTAGAAGGTTAAATTAAAGATTTAATCTTTAAAGACAAAGATTAAATTAAACTAGAAAATATCTGGTGATATTAGTGCTTGCTATTGTAAATTTTTGCCATTTTTGTTTTTCTTTGGAAAAAAAGTAACCTTCAACCACACTGGAAATTTCACTGTATTGATTCAAGAAGGAACTAGAAGGGCAATTATTTTATGTTTACACTTTGGTTATATTTGAAAATGTATGTGTATATTGGAAATGTCTGTAAGTGTGTCTCTGCCCATAATTTATGATCTGCTATATTTTCTTAAATGTCATAGAAGTATTGTTTCTTATTATAGCTTTATTTGTATACTTCATTGTTCAGATTAACATCCAACTGAAATGTTAAAAATCACATACTTAGTCCTCAAGTTATTTAGTTAGTGTTGTGTAAGCATTTTGACTTTAAGTAAGTTACAGCAGTCTTAAGTACATGCGAGTCCGTTTAACCTCAGTACTTAAAACTGCTGGGATTGTAAAAGGCACTTGATTTGATGGCCCTACAAAGGCCGAGACATAAACCAGTTGTTACAAAGTGAGGGACCTCAGCTCTCGTAAGCATGTTGTTTTCTGCCATTTCTCGTCGTGGTTGTGGCGCGTGCTGACCAAGGTTCTGGTGTCTTACACAGCTCCTACTTCAATGCTAGTATTTTTCAGTGTCCCTATAGTTTGACACAGATTTGTTGCTTCATGAACCTTAAAGACTTTCTATTTTTTATTCTCAGAAAATGAACATAAAGGGAATACGTGATTACTTTGAAATATACTGTAGGAAAGAAGAGCTGAGCATGGCTCCGCCAACAGCCGAGGTGTTTTGGGGCCCGTGGCCATGCTTTGGAGGGAAGGGTGTATGGGAGACCGAGCTGTAGACGGGGAGCACTCTGGGAATGGTCTGTGGGCAGGTTTCCGCTGAAGAGCTTTACAACAGATTACTTTGCTTAAGACTGTCTCCTTCAAAGTACTACTGTTACCTAACAACCCCTCCCTTCAGGCGTGCTGAGTCAGAAGCATTCCTTCTTGTTCACTTAGGGTAGAAAGCCCGTGTCATCCATTTTAGTCCTCTGAGGAAACCTGCCTGTGCTATCATGACGAGCTTCTCTGTGGCTGTCATCTCTAGCTGGGTCCGCCTGTTCTCACCCCCAACCTCACAGCCTTCAGACCCCACCACTCATGACTGCATTCTGACAGGCACCAATGCCAAACACAGCTTTCAGCTGGTGCACCATGAGGACTTCTATCCCGTGCTCTTCTGCTGCTGGGAACAAAATGGAAAGAAGGGACGTGAGAACAGGTTAGCCCCAGCGTCTACCTGTGACACAGGGCATTTAATGAGAAATCCTCAAACACTCCAGGCCCAGGCTATAGGAATATCCACAAGTTGTTTGATCAAGCAACATAACCTTGAGGATTTTTGCTGACAGTAAAGGAACCTCATGAGTGTTCTTTATGCATTAAGATTAACATATTCTTGAAAGTTACATTCTAAGAAGGTAAAGGAAAATTGCATTTAGGCAGCTGTTGTAAATCATTTATTACTGGGGAAGGTTAGAATAGAAGGAGCTTCCAAAGACAGTGTTAACCAGCGTGTCCAGGAAAAGTCTGGAGTGAAAGAGTCCCAACACTTTGGAAACAAATATCTGTACTTTGGGAATGTCTGAGCCATTTCG
The DNA here is from genome assembly GCA_004027595.1 of Dinomys branickii. Classification (NCBI taxonomy): domain Eukaryota; kingdom Metazoa; phylum Chordata; class Mammalia; order Rodentia; family Dinomyidae; genus Dinomys; species Dinomys branickii. The sequence goes on along the minus strand of PVLD010000906.1, from coordinate 45,128 downwards.
TTAGGCAGAGATTTTTAAAAACTACCAAACTGTGCTCGAGTAACTCAGGTAGTCTCAGTGGGGCTAGAGCCCAGGGGCGTGCCACATGGGGTAGATAGTAGTCACTAGAGTTTGTGTGACTTGCTTCAACACTCAGACTAAAAAGGTAAACTGGAAGTGAAAGGCCCCCCCTGCAGTTTTTTGAATTCACTTTTAGCCAAGGACCTCCATGTGCATAACTCTAAGGCTGATCATGTAAGGATGAGGTACAGAATAGTATGTTCATGTCTTCTACCAGAATTGTTCTCATCATGATAGGGCAAGGGCAGGCACATTCCCAAAAGATAGCAGTATTGTAGGAAATCTAAATGTACTTCAGATGTCTACTCCTGAAAGTCAGCCTAGAAATGCTGGCTTTTGTTTGCATTTGTCTTGAGTATTTTAAAGTCTCAGGAAATACAAGCTTGATCCAAAACGCTTGTGGGAGAAAACACCAAGCAAAACACATTTTAATAACTTGAAGGAGCAGCGTAGAATAAGCCCAGCTCAGAGGAGAAAACAGCTACAGAGGAAAGTCCTCCTGGGAAGTAAGAACCGCTCCTGTTGATGGTGCATAGATGGTCCTTCTGTGCTCGTATGTGGGTGTCAGTGGGTTTCTTGAGCAGATGATTGGTATTTCAAGGTTGACATGTGGGAGTATGTGGACCAAGCACAGCCTGTGACCCAGATCCTCGGAGGAGGGAAGGAAGGAAACTACATGCTTCCCGGTCCTTGGCCCCAGCCCCGAAACCACTTGGCATTCAGTAGTGAAAGTTAGGTAAGGAATAGGAGAACCACCGGTCCTTTCTCAATACCGTGCATGCCATTCGTATAGCTGTTCAGAGCTACGTACGTGTGAATGTATTTCCCAACCTACACGTGTACCTCACAATCCCATGGCATAAAAATACCGAGTGTGGAGCCTGGTGTGGCACTTAGGACCCTGAGCTGTAATCATGGCCTTACCGCCCCTTTCTGTGGTGTCTGTACATTGATTTTAAGATTTTTTAATTGTGTTACTACTAAATGCTCTTATCCTCTGTGTCTAGATATTTTGAAAAAATTGATTTATTAGATACTTGGTATTTTAGTAAGATAAAACTTCAAGTGTTCGGTTAATGCTTTGATGTCAACATTGCACATTTTTGAGTTAGAGCTCAGAAAATATTTACGCAGCTTTGGGCATTTTCAGCTGTGGACCACAGTTTTCTTGGCTAAAAGTTGCACTGTGTTCTTGTGCATTGACTTCTAAGATGACTTCAGTAGCTGCGATGCTAGAGTCACTACTGCCTCAGTTGGCAATGCAGCTGTCAAGTGACCGTTTATTTACTGATTGTGCCAAATCATGGCATTTTGGTCATTTTACGCTGAGTCAAGGCATTTTGGTTGTCACCAAAAATAAACCAAATGGTTGTAAGTGTATGTTGTTGGAAGGTGTACACGTCTGTTTTGTTCAGCTCCTTTAGTCATGCGCGTAGGTTTTCTGTTCAGGATTTAATCACTGATTCATGAAAGAACAATCAGCCAGAATAAGTTAACTTAAAAATGTCAAGAAGAGGTATTCTAGCTAGATAACACCTCCAACAACATCAGATTTAGTTAGTGCTTAGTGAAATTCCTTCAGTGTATATGCATATGCTTTCCTCGATATTATTTGATGTCAGAACTACTGCTTTTGTGTTTTTAGTGGTGCAATTAAACCACTAGCACACCTGCTACATACCGTTAACAAAATGGGCAGCTGAAAAGTAGAGGAGAAAATTTCTGTTCTGTAAGGATTTGATTTACTTTTTTCTTTCTTGACCACTAAAGGAAAAGAATTGTTTGAAAATAACATTGAGTTCCAAAAGTATGGGCTGCATGTTACCTGAAAGTTTTAATTTGTACATTTCGATCTCTGCTCATTTGCATGGAAGAGGCAATAGTGCCGCCTCTGAATTGTTCTCTTGTGCTTGGTTAATATGTATGGTTTTAAAGGATATTCCTTTTGCTTTTGTTTTCAGAGATACTCAGAGCAAAATATAACAGTGGTCCTTTATTTTCTGACCAGTTTAAAAATACCTGTAATTCAGTTTAATTTGTTAGTGTAAATAAACTTCTTGCCAATGAGTATTATTGTTGTTAAGACAACGAATGCAATAAAAAGAGAAATACGGAGATCTGTCGAAGTAATTTTTTTTCCCTCTTCCATTTTCACATTCCACTAAAACAAACCTTGACAGGGTAAACCTGTATCAACTATCAAAACATACCCATCAGTCAAGAGTGAAGTGCACATTTTTCATGGAAATGAAACTAAAAATAAGTTTTAACTCCAATAAAGTGTAAACTGGCAGCTAGAATTACGTTGGAAAGCACAATTACAGAACTGGGCATGAAGTTCAGGAGTTCTGAGACCCGTCAGCTGGGGACAGGAGGTCTGTGATGGGTCCGAGACGCAGTCAGCCTCGCACAGCGAAGGCCAGGCTAAGCAAGAAGCAGACCCATCTTAGAGCACAGGGTTCCTTTAAAGAGTTTTATTCCAACAACCTCAAGGTTCAGAACCTTTGGATATAACAGATGATCAATATTAATGTTGTTCCTTCTCACACTCAAACTTTATCCATGGCTGAACTTTCAATAGTCAAAAAACTGCTATCTGGGTGTCACAGAACAGTATATGAATTAAGCCATTTTCCTCAAGTACGTGTTAGACAATCCATAGCCAAGGTATATTCCTTCTGAATGAATTTGAATGTATGCAACGTGAAGATGGACAGAAGAGGAACACTTTATTGCACGTTACAGAGGTTAACTACTCAAGGAACTCTTTTTAAAGGAAATGTGTGTGAGGGTTTTCCTAAACACCGTACTCCTTAGAAGTTACAGACAGAATTTGTGAATCCAGCTTCCTGGGTGATGGCCAGATAATAGCACTGATGGAAGAGCGCACAGGATACGTGGTAGGATGCTTGCTGGGACTGTGAGTAACCTGAGTCTTGCTACAGGAAAGTGTTTTTATCAAAACGGTCTTTTTATCACTTTAAAACAGTAGGCTTGAAACACTGTTTTCCTCGGACAAACGCTGAAGTCACATTTTGTTTCCCTATTCCTCGGAAGATACAGCCAGAGGTCCTTGTTGGTCTTTTCTGTTTACCTTTGTATTTTTTCTTTCTCTCAGCCTCCCTAGTGGGTTAGAATATAAACAAATTAAAACAACAACAAAAACACTTCCCCTGCCACCTGAAAAGCAGTGTAACCTTCATGGTGTTAAGCGCTCCAGATTATGGGCTTCATCTGTGTCCGCTTGTTAGATGGAGCAAACTTCCTTGATCCAGGCCAGTGAAATTGAAATGCAGCAGTGGGGCTGAGGTAACAGACACCCTCAGGTGTGACGGTGCTCCCAGGAATTTTAGGGTTTTCCTTAGCTTCCTGCTGCCTGAGAAAGCCAGAAATACGGAGGGAGGGTGGGAACAGGGCCATCTCAGGCCGCTTGCCTCATTGCAGGGCCTCAAACGTCAACGCCAGCAAATTCTTGGTCGGTTCCAGTCCGTGTTCCACAGGCTCAAACAGAAACCATAGAAGGGCCTGGGTGGTACAAAGCTGCGCACGCCACGTGGGCCAGGAAGCAGGGAGAAGCCAGGCACAAGAATGTGCTTTTCCTGGTCACCCAGTCACCCTTGTCTCCCGACCAGCTCCCACTCCTGACAGCATGGTTAGCTGCAGCACCCCCAAGGTTCAGTCACCCTTTAAAGCCCCACCTCTTGGGGCCACCTACATAGAAACCATAATAAAGTCTCACAGTGCTGTGACGGCCCATGGCTTTGCTAAGCGGGTGCCGGGTACATTTAGAGGACACATTCTGTGTTCTGACATGCAACCTGGAGTCCCCACGCAAGGGCTAAAGGTGCGACGACACACAAACTCATCCTGATGGCCTGTTTTCTGAAAGGGAAAGAACTAATGTACTCCTGCCGTTTATTTATTTATTATTTTTTTGAGGGAATACATGTTCTGGGGAAAGGATTTTTTAAATCAGGTACAATTAAATTATTTAAGATCCGACGGTACAATAAATTGAACCATTTTAATGAAAAGATCTTTGATTGGCAAGTGAGGTTTTTGAGTTTCCCTAGACTAAATTGATAGCACATGCTCCAAATGCCTGTCTCCAGATCTGCTCCCTGCTACACACACTTCTGTGCCTCGTGACATCCACGCTTAGCGTCCCCCTTCTGACTCTGCCAGGATTGCAGTGGCCGCTTAGATGGATGGCTAATGTGGGCTCCCACTTGTAGCCGGTGGCCGTGCGCCAGGCTGCTGGAGCTCACAGTACAGGGCCTTGTGGAACACAGTGCCGATGAGCAGTTTCCCTTTGTATACAGAGGCCACTGTGCTGCCTTGCAGCACACTCCCATTTTCTGCATAAATCACTGTCATTGTGGGGTCTTCTGTTAAAATATTCTGGATTCGAATCACCTGTGAAAGAAATAACGGACTTCATTAGCTTTTAAATTCACTTAACTACAATAACCACATAAATCGTACTCTGTTCCAAAATCACTCTGTTTAAACACCTAGTTGCTCATTTGGAAACAGGCTGTGACCTTTCACAGTGGCAGGAAGTTCGCAGCGCTACAGTGACAAAGCAGGAAGTGTGAGTGAACGGCACAACCCCGTGAGGGAGAGGGGTTGCACGGCGGATATGTGGGGTTCAGGGACTGTGACTCAGCCGCCGCCAAATGGGGTCCACGCTGGAACGTGGGTCTGTTTTTGTATATTTTCAAGTAAGCTCAGCATGTAGAACCTTTAATGTCTGGTCTTCAAATACAGGCAATTAAAGGAAAAGAAAACCCACCCATAAGTCCCTTGGATGACAACTGTGTTCCACACTCGTCCATGCCTCTGAGTATAAGGACCCATCTCTCAATGTACAAGATTTGATAAAAATGCAGTTCCCTCCATTTAGTTGAGAATTTGACTGCAGCATTAGCAATGCTGTAATGTCATGTTATATTTACCATATTAAATAGCTAACATTTGATCTCTGTGGCTGACAAAAATAACCGTTTCATATGATTCAACCTAATGTGAAGGGCATTTTACTGAGGCAGGAGGACTAGGTCGCGTCTTGGATCTGTCACTTACATTTCTTTCTCGTCTGAGAACAGAATGGGTGAAACTAGATCATTTCTAAATTCCCCCACGATGAGAAAAAGCATAGTTACTTCAAGAAAGGGTCCCTACGTCATAAAACAAACACGGCCGCTGAGGAAGGCCAGTGCGGAGCACCATGAGCCCTTCCAAATGACTTCTTCCTAACAGCTGACACCAAAGACACATTTCTTAAGAAATTGCTGGGCTATTACCCTGGTGCAGTTACTTACAGGGAAATAGATGGTGGTGCACCTTGGCTTAACTAAGCCTCCTGATAATAAAACTAAATCACTCTTTTATGAGGCAGTGCATTAGATAATGGATTGTTATTATTTTTTTTGCTACTCTTTGCCAGATCCATCACTAGAAAGCGAATACCTTTTATTCCAGAACAACAAACCAAGTCCGTGTTATAGCAGATGACCCAAGTTCACCAAAATGAGCTAATGAGCAAGGACAAATAAGGCTCTAACATTCTGCTAAGTTCTGAACCATAAATACCAGGTGGTACACATTTCTCCAGTTTGATTAAACATCCATTCAGCAATCCTGATAGCTAAAAACCAGCAGAAGGCACAAAGAATTGTCATTAAACATTTCCTGTAAGCCTAGATCAGGAAGACATGAGGACACTATTTTAACTGAAAACACATATTTGACTTTTTTATTCAAGAGATGGCGATCTTTTTATTCTTTTTGGGCAAATGAAAATGACCTTAAAACAGCTTTAAAAATACTCAGCAGTAAGCAAAATGTTGTTATGAATTTGATGTAAATAACAAATATAATTAATACACACGGGAAATTCAAAATAAAAAATGCCAGGTAAGTCATGGTAAGCATTCAAATGTCTATGGCATAATGAGTTTCAAATTCTGACTTGCCCTGTGAAGTAATCTGCTTCGTGAAGACCGTGCACTCAACAAGGGATCTTTGAATAGTAGTGTAACTGAGGTGGAAGTAGAATTATTCTAAGCCAAAATAAACTCCAGGAGGTGGTTTATCTCCCCATTCTTCAGGAACTGTCTGCAGAGAGTGGCCAGTTTTGCTTTAGGACTCGTTCCTCATACTGACTTGTACATATGTAGTCAGCTCTCTATGTCCAAACGTTTCACATCTGCAGATCCAAACAGCCAAACATGAAAAATATTTGGGAACAAAATTTTGTGTGTACTGAACACCTTTTGTCTCATCGTTTCCTAAGTTATACAGATGTACAGAGCATAGCGGTATTACGTAGCACTTGCATTAGGTATTATAAGTAATCTAGATCTCTTAAAATATCCAGGAGGGGGCTGGGGATATAGCTCAGTGGAATAAGTGCCTGCCTAGCAAGCGCAGGGTCCCGAGTTTGATCCCCAGTACCGCCAAAAAAAAAAAAAAAAAATATATATATATATATATATATATATATGGAGGATGCGTGTGGGTTATTTGCAAATACCACACCGTTTTACATAAGGTACCTAGGGGTTTTGCAACCATGAGGGATCCAGACCACCACAGATACTGAGGATGACTCTACTGACACCCCAGCCGGTGAGTTGTAACAGGAACGTAAGTCCCAAATGCGGTTAAGCCGTAGCTGCGTGGGACCATTATGTTGTTTTAAACAACTCTGAGCTGCTATGGCAGAGAAGTTCACCACTGAAGTAAAGGTGTGGACCACATGGGTTATGGGCCCAGTGCTGACCTATGCCAAGGCCCACTTTGGGGAGGAGCTTCCTGCTCTTCCTGCCATTGGTGGCAGCAGTAGGGATGAAAAACAGAGGGAGTCAGGGCATGCTACAGTTTAGGACTAAAATGCCCCCCAAGAGTCTCAATGTTCAGAGGTAGGGCTTTGAGAAGGGGATTGGATGCCTGGGGTGCTCCGTGCATCCGCGCATGTCCGCTATAGAACTCCCAGCTTGGTGTGCTGTTGGGAGGTGCACCTGGTCAAAAGCGCCCTCTCCTCCCCTCTCGCTGTTTCCTGGCCCTTCCTGGCCCTGAGCAGCTCTGTTCACCACACGCTCCTGCCACAACGGCTCTGCCTTGGAACCATGCTACTAACGACCGCAACTGTGAGTCCGGTTAGACTCCTTTAAGTTGTCAGTGTCAGGCACTGTGTCTCAGCAAGAGGTACGTAAGCGCCTCAGACGGGGTACTTACACTCCAGCCTGCAGCTCTGCAGTGTCCCCGCTGGCTGGCTTCATCCCTCAGCCAGAGGCCAGATTCCTCTCAGAGGACCCGCTGCACACTACACTCCCCCTCCCTACATATTTTTTAGTGCTAGGGAGTGAACCCAGAGCCTCGTGCGTTAGGCAAGCACTGTGCCCCGGAGCTGCGCCCCTTCTCAGCCTGGACTCCCATAGGCACTTCCCGCCCCCATAGTCACTTAGGACCCCCTCCGCAGTCCCGCATTATCCCTGGTTGATCTCTCTATGCTCCAGCCATGTCTTTGTAGTCAATACTTTTATTCAACTCTCCTCAAACTTCCCAGTTTAAATGCATCATCTGTTTTCTGCCTAGACTCTGACTAAACTGCCTCCAAAATTCTTTTTTGTTTCTAGTCATCTGGATCATCTTATCCATGTCCCCTCTTTGATTGAGAGGGGAAGTGATGAGAATTGTATTTTCAGCTGAAAAAACAACAGCGAAAGATACACACAGTGATCCAGGCCCCTGGTCACACTAACCTCTGAGGCAGGAAGGTTCTCCGAGTCGTAGAAGAAGATCTTCATGCCATTGGGATGGCAACCAACCCAAAGGTCCCCCGTCACAGGGTCCACAGATATGTTATCCACGAGCGTGTCAAAGTCCAGCGACTTCCAGGATTAAATGAGAGAGATTAAAAACGAGAGAACAAGATTAATAGAGGGAAAATTGTGAAGTGGTGCAGTACGTCAGGGAGCCTCTCTAATGCTCACCTCTCTCCCGCGTCCGGGGATAAAGCTCCTCCCCACTTCAGTAGCACTCAGGAAACCCTCTGGCCTTCCCTTCACGCTAGCATTTTGTCAAATTCCATGACAGATGGGGGGTAGGGAGTTTGGACAGCAAAGGCAGTTAAAAATGGAATGAAATCATTTGCACTGACATCAATGTGTGTGAACCTAACACTGTAAAAAAAAAAATATTAAGTGCGACATAAAATGGTTGTTTCTGAAGCCTCATATGGAGATGAGATTTTCACAGACCGCAAACAAAGGAAGGTAGATTTGTTTCTGACGAGAACATCGATGGAATGTGAGTTATGTCATGGCTAATCATAGGCTGTGCAGCCAGAGAAGAAATGATCACCCAGGGTCTAATTTTTGCCTGGGAGTTGAGGAAAAGTTTGTTTTTCCCTTTCCTGACATAATCCAACTCCCTGTTCTTTGGCTGTTTATTCTCTACATATAAGTTGCAAGCATGCAATGGCTGCACAGATTGCTGTCCAGGGTTTGTACCAGGATCATAAATAAGACCAGTGATTCTTAATTCCACCATTCGTCATCTTGGCTGCTTGTTCCTGGAAAGAAATCCCATCTATTTGTTTACCTCTAACTCTCACCAGAGAAACAATATCTACCGTGTACCTCAGAGTTCAGCCTACCCCAGTGCCCGGGGGCCCAGTAAATAACCAGCTGCGACTCACTGCAGAGGCCAGTGAGTGGGCAGGGAGCCGAAGCAAGCCGCCACTGCCCTTTGCTTCCTATTCAAAAATGAGAACTGTCCCTGTGTCCACATGGGGATTCAAGGCCCAGTCCACGCGACAGAGCCTCAGTCTCACCATCACTCAGGCCTGTCATTCTTTAGCCTGGAAGCCAACAAGGTTGGCCAGAGGAGGCAGCTGAGCAAGCATCTGGATCAGCTCCGGGCTTTCTGCAGCCTGGAACCACGTCCTTCCAGGTGTCAGTACCTGCTCTGCTGTGATGAGTTTCTTTAAGTGAAGAAGTGAGTGTCTCTGCTGTTTCCTTTGGAAGGGGTACAGCCAGTGGGTGCATTTCTTGGTGGATAAAGGCCTGCTGCTATGAGAGTTGGAAGCGGGACTGGAAGTTCACAGAACCCAGGGACCCATCACCCAACACACAATTCCAAAGCCCTTTGCGCACCAGCATGTGTGTTTCCCACCAAGGGAGAGCCAACAGTCCAGCCGGGAGCCCATTCTGAGTCCAGCAATGAACTGTTGCTGTGAAGGCTGGTGTCTAGATGCCTTCTCAAGGCTTATGCCCTCATGGGTGGGGCTTTTCAGAGGAGGCTGGGTCTAGGGTGTGCAATGCTGGGATTAAGTGTTTGTGATTACTAAGTTCACCCACTGATGGGTTTGTGGATGATGGGAAGCCCTCCCTGGGTGTGAGGACTACGTGCCCTCGGGGCTTACAAACTGGATAGACTATGAGGGACAGAAAGGCACATGTGTTAAGTGAAATAAGACACACAGCTTAAATATTGCTTAGTTTCTCTTCTGTGAGAAACTCAAAATAGAAAGCTAAATGAAAGGTAGATTATAGGAAATGTGGAGACAGATATTTTGCAAAAGAGAAGGGGAGAGGAGATGGGGGGAAGGGCATGAAAAAAAGAATTAAGATGTATCATACACATACTAACTCCTCACAGTGAATGTAGGCAAATACTGCAAACATGTGCGAATAAAATTAAAATTAGCATTAAAAAAGTACAGTGTCTGAGAAAAAAGGGCATTTACAATGTTGTGACGTTGTGTGCATTGACCATCTCCCCCACCTACCTCTAGAATTTTTAATGATTCCAAACAGAAACTCTATAACCATTAAAAAAATACCCCTTTCTTTTCCCCTAGCCCAGGGTAATGTCACTTCTACTGCTTATTTCTATGAATTTGTCTACTCTCTGTGCTTCAGGTAAATGAAGTCACAATATCTGTCCTCTTGTGTCTGATTATTTTCACTTAGTATCCAGGAAGCAGGCATCAGGGCATCTTTCCTCTTTGAGGCAGACTAACATTCCATTGGGTAGGACCTGCCATATTTGGACAAGACACAAACCCATCCATGTGGCATCACACATTTCACAATCAGTCACAACTAGTTTTGTTGGCACGCTGAAGAATTTAATTAATATGATCTTTCAAAAGAAAAAGGAATGGTGCATTTGAGGGGGTGGCCTCCACTAAGCTGGGGGTTCTGATGGGAGGCAGGCCTGGTCTGTCAGCAGTGAAAGCCAAGCCAGAACGAAGCCTTGCCTTCCACCTTGCCTGGGCAGGTGCAGAGACCTAGCATTCTGCGCTGAGTGTTATTGGGTTGGGTTCTATTATAGAATGCTTTAATTTTCCTTTGACCTATCATTACAACCCTGGTTGATTTTCATTCTCTCAGTCTGAGTGTGTGAAATTCTACATTTTATTTCAGCTAATACCGCACTAGCCCTGCCATGATCTTTAGTGTCAAACATGATGTGATACTGGCTCTTGCTTCAAGGTAATTTTCCGAGTGAGACCATCATGACAGCACCTCGGATATGCTGATGGGAACAGTTGTGCAACTGGTGGTGACTGCTTCATGCCGTAGGTGTGGATGGCAAAAGAATGGTGTCATGGTTTTTCAGAGATAGGGAATGTTTTCCGTCTCTCCTCTTTTAGTCTCTGCTCTTAGTCTATCCCCCTTCCCTCCCACCCCCTGCCCTCCTCTCCCCTTCCTTCCCTCCCTACCTCAGCCCTCCCCTCTCCTCTATATTTTTTTTCACTGAACCTCCGTCCTGGGCCAGAACTGGTGGATGCAGAAGATGAGCCTCGGTATATACCACTCCTCACTTCATTAATTTAACAGATATTTGATGAATGACTGCTAAGTGTTGGGAAGAAAATCTGTCCCGGTGAAGCCCATGCCCTGGTCGGGCAGTCAGATCATAAAGAAGACATACCTATATACGGTATTGGCTAACAGCAAAAACAAAGCAGTAAAATGAGAGGAAACGTGTGGGGTGGGGGCATGGAGCTCCAAGTAGAGCAGGTAGCGCGGGAAGATCTTCCCCAGATGACATTTCAGCGGAGACTGGAAAGAGCCAGAAGCCACGGCCACCTAGCGGGTGGTCACTCTGAGCAGAGGGAGCCTTCCACACCCTGAATCAAGGCCAAGACAGGGGCTCGAGGACCAGCCTGAGTAGGAGAGGTGCAATGGCTGGACACAAAAGCACAGAAATGCTGGGCTCCCAGGCCCCACCACGCCACTGTGAGCACGTGGCCTTCTGAAGGCCGCCATTGTAGCCTTTATAAATACCATAGACAGAAGATCTATCTATATTAAGTACAAGTTGAGGCTGTTTATTAGCTTTTTCATTAGCACAGAGGAAGCAAGAAGAGGTGCGGGTGGGGGGAGGTGAGAAAGGAACTAAGAACACAACCCAAATTTGAAATTCACTGGAGCAGAAAGCATCAGAGTTGCCCAGGTGAGCAATGTGGTCCGCTGTTTTCCACGCTGCAGGTAAGCAAAAGTGAACACCAAACAAAACAATGCTGGCAACTCCACAGAGGAGTGAAAACTTGGTTCCTGCCCATTCCAATTAGACCATTCTTTTTTCCTCGCTTTTCATTTCACAAATCAATTAGAATCTAATTATCACTCCGCAGACTTATAGTGTTAATACATCTTACCTTCAATGGTGTTAAAGTCCAATTAGCATGCTTTTCATACACATGAATCTTGTGAGCCAGCAACTCAGCTATATAGACGTACCTTCAAAGAAGCAAGAGCGACATCAAAGTGCGGGAAGGAATGTAATTCAAGGGGTTCCAGTGAGTTATGCTAACGCTTCCTATGGAGGAACTTTGCTTGGACCCTTAAAACTGGAACCCATCTCAAAGCACACTAATTTCTGAAGGAGCTTGATGAGTTTGCAAACACAAAGGGATTTAATTGCTGGAAAGTTATTCTTGCTGGTGGGAATCTGCTTATCCCCAATCAGTAGGGAAGGAACTTAGCCCCAACACCAGCACTTTATATGTTGCTCTGTTGATACAGTGTCAAGCCCCTGCGCCTGTGTCCCAGAGGACGGTGCACTCTCCCTGAGGGTGGCTGCAGGAATAGCTCTTGACAACAGCCCCTTGTTTTAGCTAGAGAAAATTCAAGAGATCAAGTGCTTGGCTTGGAACAAGAGAAGTCTTCCTCCCCTCCAGCCCTGAGCTTAGGCCCCGCCCTATGGATTTAGTATTTTGCACAGGGTGCAATACCACACACCATGAAGACACCTAGGGTGCACACTATGTCCTGACCAGAGGAGAAATGATGGCCTGACTGTCTTATTTTCAAGGCAGGGGCCATTATGAAGAATTGAAACCTGTATATTTGATTGCTTTCATTGTACATCACTAGTGCTCTGAAATCCTTCATGACAGGAGATGAGGAAGAGGTTGGGTGGCTGGGCATATAGATGTCATATGTGTAAGGTGCCACCCAACGTGTGATTTGGACCACAAACGACCACACACAGGTAACAAATATTATACATGAACTGCATCACTTTATTGCTGAGTAAAACTGACTCTTTTTTTCATAGTAAGATTTTCTTGGCAGAAAAGTGCTTTAATTTACATTTTGATACATGTTCCTCATCTTTTTTTTCAGTTGTTTTTTAAAATTTTTAAAAATTTTTAAAGAGAATGAAAAATAATAAAAACAATTAGAAACAATGCAGAATTTCTTTCACTAAACAAGATGAGAGGGGCCCAACAGTGGCTATTACACTGCATATTGGTGTCTTCAAACTTTGTTGTTCAGATTACCAAATAAAAGCATGAAAAACTGGTCAAGAAAATTGAAAAGAAAAAAAAACTTAAGCATTAACTGTTCCTTTCAATAGACCAATAGAAATGATCCTTATCTTGCCGTAGACTTTAGGTAGATGATAAATCGATAAATGCTAGATGATAGGTAGCTGCTACTGATCTCAGTATAGCCCCAGAAATCTCCCTTTGAAACAGGTCTGTTTGACAATACTAAATGTTTATGACAAGTTTTCCTCTTGAAGCATACTTTTTCTCAAATGAAAACACAGGATACTGTCCCAAAGAAGAAATACTGGAACTGATCAATTGTGCTCTCTGAAAAATTAAGATTTTTACATTTTTCCTAATGTCATCTTTCTAAGATTACATATTAAAGGGTACTGCATTACTTAGAGAGAGAGAAAAAAAAAAGCCACGTTCTAAAGCTATCTACTAAGAACCTGAATACATGCATTATGTTTTAAAGAGCAGACGTACTTGCCATCCGGTGAGATGTTGATTCCATTTGCAAAATCAAATCCTTCTGCCACCACCTGAACATTCTCAGGACTGTAGTAAGTAACATATGACCACGCTAAACCCAAGTACATCTCCCAGGATCGAAAATACGGTTCAGCAAAGTAGTGGTCATTTGTGGCATAAAAGTGTTCTGGGCCGACAGCAACAATGTCATTCACACTGCAGTGAAAACACACATACAACATACAGGTGAAGGTACTGTGTACCTCACGGGACTGTGAGGGGGCTCTTAACGCCCGTCTAATCCAAAAGTCAGGTTTGGGTTGGAGACTTTACACTAACTGTAAAGGCATAGAATTAATATGAAACCAGCTCTATCTAGTCAATGCTAAGAGTGATGTAACAGTCCTATTTGCTATATCTTAAAAGTAGTGCTATAGTGTCATTGTGTGTGTGTGCATGTATGTGGATACCCCTAAATTCTTCAGTCAATATGGGAGGCCAGTAGACAGAGCAGGGTGAGTATGTGCTCACAGGAAACTGACTCCTGTCAACCTAAGGCAGAAAGCAGCAGGAAAACATCAAACCGGCAGCTGGGAGACTTGTTTTATTTAAAGCTTCGCTACTATTAGCTGTGTGATCTCGGGGAACCCAACCACCTCTCAGGGCCTCAGTTTCCTTGCTGTGAAGGGAACGTGATAGACTGGTTCATCTTCCAGCCTTAAGTTTGGGGATTCTAAACTGAATAAGAGGTCCATGAACAAGAAGGTCCTGAAATAGAATGCCTGGCTTTTTCTCTCTTCGATTAGGATTCTCTCCGTGTTACTGAAAATGTAAGATATATGGGTCTATTTTTCTGCTTTAATAGGTACAATAGCAAACACATAAGTGAGTCATTCCTTGCTGATTGAGGTGACTGAAGTTCCCCGGGGCCATGATCTGAAAGAAAATTATCTTTTCTCTGCGGCACAGTGTGGAATGGCCAGCACATCAGCTCTGACGCAGCTCTGGGCTGTTGGGCAAGAGAGAGAGAAACATGCAAAGCCTCAGTTTTCTCATCTGCAAAGAGAGGTTAAATGATTTTCCCAGCATTATATAGCTCATTAGTGAAAGGCTAAGGGTCAGAATCTTAATTTGCAGAGCTGCAGCCGGAGTTTCAATGAGGCAATGCCTGCTGCCTGCTTTGCGGGGAGCCCTGATCCTCAGCCAGTGGAAGCCACGATTACTACATGAAAAAGGGTCTAAGGACTGAGGACTAGTCTATACAGGCTCAAGACAGAAATCTATGCACTAGTTTTATCTTCTTTTTCAAAAGTACATTTCTGAAATGTGAATGTTTCGCTATCATTTGCCTGTTTTTCATTAAAAATAAGGAGCAGAATGGAATGGTTCAGAGCAATAGCTCTTAAATATGACGGATCCCTTTGAATCCTGACACTGCTGTTACCGTCACACCATGGGGCCACAGTATGTCACTAAACTTGGAGCCACTTCCCTGAACTGCAGTTTTCTCTCTAGACTTTGAAGGACTGGGGTAAAAGGAGATGAAATCACGGTAGGAAGGCCTTGCCACCATGCCTGGCATACAGCCAATGACCGATGCCGGTACTCATGATACAATTAATAGTAACATACTTGAATTATAATAAATGCAGTCATTGGAATATTAATGAAACAAACAGCCATTAATTCCAAATCAAGACAAAATACCTGTGGCTAATCCTTGGGTCAAGAGAGACACATTCTTATTATTTGTGGTACTATGGTTACTTTTAACCTAGTTCTATACTGCTAAAGACCAATATTTTTGTAACTTGCCCTGAAAAAATACTCCAGTTCTGGGAAATTGGACAAAACTCAGGGTTCTGAGATTAAATGGTGAAAAGATAAAATAAATTTTCACTCTGGACTCGATTTTCCAGGATTAAACATCCTAGCTATATCATTTACTAATGGTGTCATCTGAGACAATTCAACAAATACTCCAGGCTTCCAATTTTTAAAAATCCACAATGGGTACAAAAGTAACACCCAAGTAAGAAGGCATCTGTAAAAAGTCATTACCTGTTTAAATCAGTTAGTACAGTTACTGATTTAGAGCCAAAACTCATCAACAACCACTATTACTACTATCATCATAATCACCATTATCAGCAGCAGCAGCAGCAACAGCAGGAGCAACAGCCCTGCTTCTCTAGTCTACATATTTTTCCTTACTTTAGATCTTAATATTCTTTATGTACTTCAAGCCCTCAGTGGCCTCATTCTTTCTCTAACATACATTTCCGGAATGTATGAATAAACTCTCCTACCCCAATCTCATCCTGGGATGCAGAAGCCCTGGATATTACTTCCTACTTGACCACTAATGAATAGGTTGACCTTGATCCAGTAACTCAATTTCTCTCCAATCTTCAGAACCACCAGGTAAGGAAGGAGAGAGGGGGCCACAGGTGACAGGGAGTGGGTGTACCATGTGTCACATACATTGCTAGATTCCTGCAATGGGGACAAATCTAGATTGAAAAATACGGGGATGTTTGAAAGCTGTAGTTAAGTTATACATATGGAGCTTCAGATTCCAGCAAGTCATATTGAAGAGGCAAACATTTTAGGAGATGATGTAAGATTATATTCCTAAATCCATCATTAATCCCATGAACTAAATCTTCATAGGGTGAGTGAGGAAGTTGACTTTGTTTTAGGTTGACAAGGATTACAGGCCCTGGGGTTTTTCTTTCCTCATAGGTCATATTATCAAGGAGTCTAGTATGTAACTGAGTGCTTTCCAAAACCTGCTATCACATAAATTATTACAACCTAGCAGCAGGAATGACAGTCTAGGGAGGACTTTGATACACTGGATTTTCACTTATTTTGGATACATGCTGTGAATTTACAGCAACATCTATCATTTAGTATAAATAAAAATAATTAAATGAGCTTAAAATGTGAAACTCATCTATGAAAACTGTTTATGCTTGAATGACTAAGTCTGGTCTTGGAGCCAAACATTTTCTTAGTAAAAGTTTGCTTGGAGATCCTGGGCTCAGTAGCAATGAACTGGCATCCAACTGGCCTCAGACACAAGGCAGAGAATGGGTCTTCCCTGAGGCCCACATCCTCAGAAGTTTGTTTAAGAACATTGACAGGAGTTTGTGATCATCAGAAAGGAGCATTGAACCTGCTTTATGTGAAATGAAAAGCTAAACATGGGTGAAACATCCACTGCTGTTGAAAGAAAATAGAAATATCTCTACCCCGGTACCTCGGCAGAAGTTTGTGTCTAATGGTTTTCAGGTGCAAAAGTGATTTTTCTTCTGCTTGAAATTTAAACAGTTCCACTGTAGACTTGAAATCTGGATGGTTTACCACCAGCAGGTACACAACATTATCTGAGAGGAGATTGAAAACAAAAATCGAAACATTAACTAAGCTCTTAGCTGTCAGCTCTGTCTCCAAAAAACAATTTCAACCCACCTCCACAAAGTACTTAGCATGTCAGGCAGATGGAATATTTTCATCAAAGAAGCATTTGTGATTTAGCCAAAGAAAAGTGGCTAAAGAACAGGTGACAGACTCAAAAAACTCAAAACTCTATGGGAGGAAAAATATCAACTTTATAATGAGTGTCACTCAGACTAATGTCGTAGAGCTGATGAGGCGTTGTAGTTCAAATGGTTTCCATAGGACGCAGGGTTCAGATAAAAGGGATAAAAAGTGGAAACTGCTAATAGAAGGAAGCTCAGGTATAATTTATGTGGTACCACATGACAGATTCCATAAGGAGAATGCCTGAAGAGGAGCAAATGGAAGCAGCTTCCATGGGTTAGTGGGACTTTAGGACACAAACAGAGTCGGTCTCAGAGGTGAAAAAGGTGTGATCAGAGCCTAGCAGGTGATGCAGGATGATAGTCTCTGCCTTAAGAGCAGTAAGTCTTTGAGAACTTCTGACATGATCAAATTGGTGTTCAAAGGCAAATGATGAGATAGATGTACACTGGATTGAACTGAAGAGTCTTAAACAGAGAAGCCAGTTAAGATGCTTTTGATAAACCTCATCAACCAACATGGTTTTACTTTAGTTGATGTTAAGTGCTTAAGGAAAAACAAAACCTGATAGAGGGAAAGGGACAGGACTGGAAGGATGTCACTGACAACAAAAGGACATGATAGGCATTTGACAGGAAGTACTGAAAGAACCTAGTGATGGCTGAGGAATGAATAAATAAGAAGTTAAATACAAAATGGTGGTTTGGAGTCCCAAAATGGCATCCCGAAATGGCAGAGCAGTGAGTGCCAGCAACTCAGTATCTCCCGGACACAGCATCTAGTGTTTGGAAACAGTAGCCAGAGAGAAACTGAAGTGAGTGGAAATTATGCAGGAACCATGAGGGAACTGACAGAGGAGAAGAAAATAAGATTAAGTGATACAGGAGAAATAGATCAGACTTCAGAAAGAGATCAGGAAATAGATCAGACTTCAGAGGAGAGACTACGCAGTGTCACCAACACTGGCTGGCTAGCCATCAGCTGGGAGCCAAAGTGAAACTAACAGTTTCACAAAAGAATCTGGTCTCCAGCTGGACCAAAAGAATCACCTGCAGTTGGAGCCAGCAAGAAAAGAGTGGGATGCTGCTTCCAGAGTGGCTTTCACAGTCAGCAGTTGGTGAGTGACCTTGGTACAAGCCATCACAGCTACAACCGTGGAGGGATGCCACTGTAGGAAGGGCTGAAAGTTTGAACCTGGGGCCCAGAGCAGCCCCTGGGATGCTTCACACTGCAAGTTCCCAGAGAGGATGCGGGAAGGACAGTCACTGGAGGTTGCCAGCAGGTGGAGAGCAGACTGGAGGAGTCCCGCTGAGAGGCAGGGGCTGGCGAGCACAGCCCAGGCTCCCTAGGTCAGAGGCCAGGTTCAGCCTGAGCTGCACAGGACTGGAAGCTCACGTTGGTGCCTGTTCCCACTGTGAGCAGAGCTCTAGGCACAGCGCGGTGCTGGAGTAGACTGCACCTGAGAACCCCAGTGCCAACAAAGACCTGTCCTGCCTGAGCTCTGCTCCTTAACCCTGGGCTGAGGAAAAGGGCTTCGTGTCCAAAACAACAGCAACTTTCTTTTACTACTTATTTGATTGTACTATTTCTTTCCACTTTTATTTTTATTTTACTTTTTTTTATCCTTTGTTGGTTTCCCCTTCTGTACAGATTCCCCATCTTTATTCCATCATGTTACCCTTTCTTTTCTTTCTGTGCCTGTGCTTCTCTTCCCTTGGTCTTTCTCCTCACGGAGGCGAAGGGATTCTCCCCTTACATCCCTCCCGCTGTTGGCCACATCTCTTCACCCGACCTCTCTCCTGGATCTTATTCATTCCCAGCTGGTCTTTTCTTTCCTCTCCCTCTTTTCATTCATTTCCCTTTAATTTCTCTAAAGAATCGTTCCCCAACTCCATTCCTCACTACCAGTTTTGTACCTGGTTTTCCCAGTTATCTCCCTCCAGATACGTAACGTATCCTTACCATCACTAGGGGCCTCTGCCCACCCCTGTATTTCCTCCTTCTCATACCCTAGAGCAGAGGACCTAAAAGAACACTTGTTTTGTTTCTTTTTCCTCTTTTCTTCCCCACTCTGGCATAACCCCAGCTGCAAAGCCCTGGGCTTTAGATAACTGATTCTATAAAGTTACTGGTGAAAGCTGTTTTCCACCGGTAGAGGAGACACAGCGATCACATTTAGTGCAAAGTAACTGTGGATAAAGACTTGGGTTGTCAAGATGCTTATACTGTAACTGTAGATTTCTTCTCTAGGCTAAAGAGAGACCCAAAATAGGATCTGTTACTGCTGTAGCTGATTGGATTACATAGCAATCATCCTGAATCAGTGGACAATTTTGTGCCAGTGAACTTGTCTGCCAAATCCACCATCACACCCAGGGGAGAGGGACAGCAAGTGTTTCTAATGCAAGAATGCAGACTGGATGAGGGTTTGCAAGAATACCTGCAACCTGGGGACAGAAAGTCCAGAGTCTAAATTAGCATCAGTATAGCAGTAGAGGGATCAGAGGAATTATTGGGCTGTGAACACTGAAACTCTAGCAAAGAAAGCACTTAGGGATCACATATTCAATGTATCTATGGAATATTTAACCTGTTTTCTCACTGGACATCTTATAGGTTTAACTTCGAGTACATTTCTTGATTTATTTAGTAATGGAGTGCTCCCAAACTCATTTATGAAAGCCAGTATCACTCTGACCCCAAAACTGGGTAAAGATCCATCTAAAAAAGGAAACTATAGTTCAGTCTCCTTAATGAACATAGGTGTAAAGATCCTCAATAAGATATTAGCAAATAGGATGCAGCACATTATCAAAAAGATCAGACATCATGGTCAAGTAGGTTTCATTTCAGAGATCAAGGATGGCTCCACATACTTAAATCAATAAATGTAATGCAAGGTCGAAAACCATGTGCTTATGTCAACAGATGTAGAAAAGGCTTCTGACAAATCCAACACCTGTTCATGATGAAAACCCTGAAGAAAACAGGCACAGAAGGACCATACCTGAATATGATAAAAGCTCTGTATGACAAACCAATACTCAGCATCGTGCTAAATGTGGAGAAACTAAAAGTATTCCCACTAAAGACAGGAGCAGGACAAGGATGTCCACTATCACCATTTCTGTTCAACATAGTAGTTGAAACATTAGCGAGAGCAATTAGGCAAGAGAAAGAAAGAAGAAGGATACATATAGGGGAGGAACAATTAAAATTATTACTATTTAGAGATGATTTGATATTCTGCACAGAAGACCCAAAGAACTCCACCAAAACCTCTTAGAATTATTAATGGCCTTCAGCAATGTATCAGGATACAAGATCAACATGCAAAAGTCATTAGCACTTGTGTACACCAACAATGAACAGGATGAGAGGGAAATTTTGAAAACAATACCATTCACAGTAGCTTCAAGAAAAATGAAGTATCTAGGAATCAACTTAACCGAGGATGTGAAGGAACTCTATAAAGAAAACTACGATACTCTGGAAAAGGGACTTAATGAGGACATGAGGAAATGGAAAGATGCCCCCTGCAGCAGGCAGAATCAATGTTGTCTAAATGTCCATACTTCAAAAATTATTATGTAGATTCAAGGCGATCTCAGTCAAAATACCAACAGCATGCTTTACAGATGTAGAGAAAATAGTCCTAAAGTTTTACGGAACCAGAAGTGATACAGAATAGCAATTTTGGACAATAAGAGCAAAGTAGACAGTATAGCAATACCTCACTTCAAGCTAGTCTAGAAAGCAAAAGCTACTCCTTAGAGGACTAATAGCTAGAATATACAAAGAACTCAAACAATTATATCATATAAAATTAAAGATCCGGTCAAGAAAATGGCCAAGAGGAATGAACAGACACTTCACAGAGGAAGAAATACAAATGGTCAACAAATATAGGAAAAAATTCTCAACATTTCTGGTCATTAGAGAAACACAAATTAAAATAACACTAAGGTTTCATCTTACTCTAGAAAGAATGGCAATCATTTAAAAAATAAACAGTAACAAATTTTGGCATAACTGTGGTGAAAAGGAGCCCTCCTTTATTATTGGTGGAAATGTAAACTAGTACGACCATCATGGAAATCAGTATGGAGATTTCTCAAAGAACTGAAATTACAAATTCTGTATCATCCAGAGATTTCCCCCTCTAGGTATCTTCTCCAAAGAAGACATACTACAGCCATACTTGCATACTAATATTTATAGCAGCATAACTCATAATGCCTAAAACCTGGAAATAGACTGTATAACTATCAACAGATTGGATAAAGAAAATATGGTGTGTGTGTGTGTGTATAATGGAATACTACTGTACTATAAAGAAGGACAGATGTGAGACATTCGTGGAAAAATGAATACACCTGGAAATGTCCAGTGAAATAAACCAGACACGCAAGTTTAAAAACCATATGGCATCTCTTATTTGAGTGAAGCAAAGTACAAACAAAGAGAATAGTGAGAATGGATAGAGGGCAAGATGGACCTCTGGCAACAGGGAAACGGTGCGAGGGAACAAGGGGGAGGGCCAAGGAGGGGGAGGGGAAGGGAAATAAGCAGCATAAAGATGTGCCATGTACAAGAACCTAATAAGCTCAATTAACATAAACATTTATGCCACTACATGAGCTAAGCTGCATAATATGAACAAGAATGAAATGGGACAGGCGAGACGGAACAGAGAGAGACGGAGGGAGGCGGGAGGGACTGAAACAAGAAGCAACAACAAGCCGTGATGTGCACGTGGAACCGCCCTCCGAGACGACTGTGAACTGCAAACATGTGCTAATAAAATAAAAACATCTTGAAAAGAAGTTAAACACGGTGGGAATTCAAGCCTGAATTTACACTTTGTGGAGTAGCTTCTGATTCTAGAAATTTATTCTAAAGAAATTCAGAAGATCCATGTATGAAAGTGTCTTGGCACTATTTGCAATGAGTATAAAAGTGGTCAAAACCTCAGAATCTTCGAGCAGGTGAATTGTATTCTGGGCCTGTCACATGGCGGAATCCAGGACAAAGTGGATTGTGAGTTCAAAGGCACTGACTGTCACACAAAGGGGCCCTTGATGTAGTTTTTAACGCCACAGCAACCGATAGAAGAGTTTTTATACTACCTTTTTACCTTTAAAAGTATACACACACCAACCACTATGTTTCTTTGCGCTTAGAAATGCTTTTAAGGTAAAATATAATGACAAATGCGTGAATGGAGAGAAGACCATTAAAAGAAGCGCCTCCAGTCCTGGAACTGAAGGGCCATTGCGGAAATGGTAATAGCACCACTGATTCACATTGGGAATGTTCCAGAATAGAGGCCCAGTGACACTGACTTGAAATTCCTGCAATAGAAGGGGCAGGAAAAGGTTGAGTTGAACCTCAGGGAGAAGGCTCCAGAAGCTGTCTGTGAGGGACAGAAGACCAAGCTGGGGAGAACAGTGGCGGTTGGGTTGGCCAGGACAGATGAGTGAATTCGACAGCAGAGAGGAGCATTTTCCCGAAGGAGAAAGGGACCAGCAGTAAGGTGAGGTGGAAGGGAGGGAGACGGGGTAGGGAAGGGAAGGCAGGAAGAAAGGGAAGAGAGAAAGGGTGCTTGTGAGTAACACCAGGTAGCGATTTTCACTCCCCACAGTTGGGACAGGAGGGAAGGGACTGAATGGGGCACTTCTGATAAGGACAGGGAGGTCATGGGCATAGATGCTTTTGTCACTGGCACCTTTTTGTCTGAACAATTTTATCTGAACTTTGAAAAGGTGGTGCTGCCCAGGCCTCGCTCAGACCACAGTAGTCAGAATCACGGGGTGTGGGGATTTTTCAAACTCCTAAGTGTTTCTGTGAGCAGCTGAAATCAGGAATTAATTTAGGGAATAAGGAAATAACCGCACATAGAAAGAAAACTGGGATAAAAGCATAAAGGATGAGAGCGACAGGTATCGAAGCTGTCAAAGGAAGCGGCTTTGCCTGAGCACAGCACAGAGTTAAAGCGGGTAGGGAGGCAACCGGGCTGGGAGAAGGCTGCCCATCGACTTCCTTTTGTTATTGTTTTTCTTTCCTTTGAGACAGGTCTAGCTGTGCCTTTCAGGTGGGCCTTCCATTCTCCTTCCTCCTGCCTCAGCCTCCCCAGCGCTGGGATTATGGTTGTGCATAACCACGCCTATATAGACCTCCGTGACTTCCTGTCACTGGCCATATAGGCCACAGAGCACTTAGGTCAGAAACATTTATTCCTGTGAATGCCTGACTCAAGTTGATTAAAATGGAAAATCTCTATTGAGTAAGGAGGGATGATATCATGGGAACGATGGAGATAATGCGAATGTCGGTGTTTAATAAAATCAGCAGCTTTACCAATCTTAAGTACTTACCAGTCTCACACGTTTAGGTCATTTAAATATTACACTTAGTTAACAGAGGGAGTAAATTTAGAACTCAAAAGAACATTATTCATCTTACGTTTTGGTTGGTTGAGATGCAATATCCACTCACTGGCATAGTTTTCTGTTTCTTTTTTTTAGTTTGCTATTGTATTTTAGTGAACAGTAAATACTGTTACCTTCATCTGTGAAAGTGCTAATTCCATGAGGGTTAAAGGAAGATAAATCCAATTTACTTCCTACGATGTTCAGCTCAAACACTGCTGGATTATCTTCCTTCAGGTCCATCAAGAGTATTTTTCCTGGTTTATCAGGTTCAAAGCTCTTTATTCCAGAGTATTTTAATCCCTTGAAGGCAGGAGAAGAAAAGCCAGGCACATCACAACCACTTCAAATGCTGAGAGGGGAGGTCGGCAGTGGGAGGTGCACATCAGGTGCTCCTGGCCGCAGGGCTGATCACACGGCCACAGAGGCCTCTTAGCTGCTAGTGCCATAGGCCCACAGGAGATGCTGAAAGCCGCCTGTCCCTGCAGATCCCCTCCCCTCACCTGCAGCAAGGCTGGAGGTGACACAACCACCAGCCCACCAGGAAGGCACATGACTGCCCACTTTATTTCAAGTGTGCATTAGTATACAGAAGTTCTACAAAAAAGATTTAAATTGCCAGTTTCAAAAGGTGTTCTAGAACAAAATCCCTAAGAGAAAACACTCACAGCACTAATGAAAGCCAATCCATTCGGCAGTATTTCTAAGTCCTCTGCGCCCGAGTCTGTATAAAAAGAAAGTACAGGTTGTTGCTCATTTTTGCAGGAAGCTGGACCGTCCCCTTTCATCACTCCTAACTCAAAAATAGGGCTCTTCTTTGATAAATTCAGAGCAATTTAGTCCCTCCTGTATTCAAATTGATTGATGTGATTATATGGAAATTTTAAACCTTTTAGTATCATTAACAAGTGTAGTTAAAATTTACATTTGATATATTTGTTTTAAGCTGATGGAGTAGTGCCTTTCCCTAGTCAGATAATTGATGTAAAGCTTACGGAAATGTACAAAATGCACAAAAGGTACAGTCACTTGAAAAGAGGCTGCTGCTTCTCTAAAGATGCAGAGTAAAGTGTAAATGTCCCCTGATGTTTACGAGTTCCAAGCACAACACTTTGAAAACCATATTAGAAATATAAGCAAATTCTAAATGCTTCAGTTAAAATGTGGGTACATTTTGGATGACTGGGACAATGCATTTAATATTATTTAGAAGTATCAACAAAATATCACTGTTTCAAGTCAGTTGTACTTTAGATATACATACGTCAAAAAATTCAATTAAACTAGAGGTAAATAAAGTATTTGGTTTTATAGTCATACTCTTAGTGGAGATACATGCTTTTCAAATAATTCTGGTTATAGAATGACTGGATGAGTCTTCTGGTCTTGCCTTCTGGACTGTGGTCAACTGAGGAGTAATTCTAAAAACAAAAACACTACCCAACCAACACATATTAAGAGCACATATCTCAAAACAAGTTGTCCTCAAATAACAAGGCTGGTTGGTTCAAACTCAGTGGGGAATTGAACCTTGGTTCACTGTCTGTTGGTTGTCAACAGCTGCATTTCCTCTGCACTGATATCCTCACTGACAGGGCTGGCCTCCCACAATGGAGACCATACTGACTTTCCCAGCTTCCCTTGCAGCTAGGACACTAGCCTATCCTCAAGCTCTGACTAATGAGATCTAAGTGGAACTCCACTGAGAGCTTCTGGGAAAAACATTCCTTTCCAACCTTCATGAGTAGAGAATTTGTGGTAATTGCAAAAGTCTGTGAGAGCTTTTTTTTTAAAGAATAGATTCTTTCCTGGATGCTTCATCTCCCTCTTTTTTGAGTCTTTTGCCATCTCCAGGTTATATTACTGTAAAATCAAGAGTTGTTCTGACTATTGCTTTTGTACTGTTGACCAAACACAAAATGATCAAACCTGTAAATGCGTGGTCAATATCTTACTGAAGTCAAAAGTCAAACTGTGTATTTATAATTAACTGTTGACTTATTAATACTCTCTTGCCTCTACGTTGTGTTTTTGAACACAAACAGGTGTATTTATGAGATATATAGCAAGATCACACACTGGCAGTTCAAATCCTTCCCCCTCTCACACCTACCTATTCCCTTAACAAAATGACAGTTAGGAAGTTCCACCGGCGTTACTTCGCGGAAAGCATTCATTCGTTTTCTAGAAGGTAAGATGATACACTCATTGAGAAATTAGAATTAAGTTGCAAAGGTAAAGCAGTCCACAGATTTCCCTTAACTGTACTTTGCCTGGATTATAACCCCAGAGTCAGTGGCCCTGGTACCCGTAATGCTGCAAGGCAAGGACAGGCCAAGTCCAGGGGGGACCTTGGGGCGTGACATCGAGTTGTGTAAGCTCTGCCATGTGCAGAGGTGGACAGATACACAGAAGAGACACACAGTGTCTTCCATGCTCTGTGCACTTTAGCAGGGGTGGGAACTGTTTGGTCATGCATGTGGAGACTCCTATCTGGAAAGTTGAGTTAAATGGCAACATGGTTCCAAGTTAGCGCTTTAATGTTTCAGGGTTACTGACAGATGAGTCTCCTGTCATCTTGCCAGACTGGCTCCACAGCCTGGCCAGGGCACCTGCTTTTTAGATGTAGTCCTTACAAATGCAGATGCACTGAAAGGATTTGAAACTTCAGAAAAACACAGCCAGCCTACACAGAAGCATTACATAAATGTGCATGCCTGGATGAACCTGTACACACACACACACACACACACACACACACACACACAACTTATTAAATCTGAGAACATAAACATTGTGGAGGAATTTTGGGAGGAAAGACAAAGGCAAAAGGAACAGATGTGAGAAGGAGGTACCAGCAGGCTGCCTGACCAAAGCTAAGATGAGGCATTTGAACAAAAACAGCAACAACAGATCACAGTTTAGCACAGAGACCAAAATAGTAAATGTAATTTCCAGAACAAATTATATATTTCCAAAAACACCTAGGAATCGCACTTCCTAAACACAGGCTGGGGAATTCTTCATTTGCCTTCTTGGAGATTTAGTGCCACCAAAAGATGAGGATGGACTAGAGGTAAAGAGACACTGCATACAGTCCCTACCGACATGCTACAAAATTAGTGATCTATCATTGAGCTTTTATTCATTCAGAAATTCCACTGTTGCAGTGGGGCTGACCTGGAGATCTGTTTTGCAGAAGCATCTCCGTTGTCCTAATGGACAGTCAGAGCAGAGAACCAGAGATAGAGTGATAAACATGAGAGGGGACAGGATTGGTCTGGAAGGAGATTGTGGCTTTTGGGACAATCAGTGTAAATTTAGAAGGCAGACTTTAAGGGGATAGAGTCTGCCACATGGCCTGGGAGACTAAAGTGGAAATCCGACAGCATAATGACAAAAGTACTCAGCTATAAAGAAGGATAAACTTGAGACCTTTATAGAGAAATGGATGCAACTTGGGTCCACACTCAGTGAAATAAATCAGCCAGACATGTGTAAGTATCATATTGTCTCCCTAGTATAAGGAGCTGAAAGAGTAAATAAGACCCAAAATGTACAGCAGATATTGTGAAATGGGAAGAAAATGCTCAAAAGTAAATAAAAAACTGGAATGAGGGAAAGGAGAAAAGAAGGAACGGGAAAGGAAAAAATATATATATATGAACACACACACACACACACATAAGTTGGTTAAATTATATATACAGTACTAACTGCTATTATCTCATTGAAAGGCCAGGTATATGCCTATACTGCTTGATCGGTTTTCCATACCTATATCTTATATTATTAGCAACTACTTTGAAGATAACCATGCACAATGTACCAAACACTGTTACTCTTCTATGATCTTTGTTTTGAAATTGTATACCATTGCTTTTATTGTTTATGATTCTTCTCACTAAAATGAAAAAAATAAAGAAAAATAATGACAAAAGTTTGTAAAAAGAAAAAGGGAAATAATAGAGTCGTGGTTCACAAGCTTTTCAGACTCAGAAATGTGAGGAAAAGCTTTTTAAATGGCACGAATGCACACACACCACACACACCCACCCATCAGAAATGGATTAGTAGACGATACCTTAATCCACGTGATGTGTGCTTACCTTTTCTGTTTAATACTACTTCATTTATGTAAAATGACTGGTAATAAGCTACTAAATGGATTGTGATCCACCATTATGAATGACCTTAGGCAAGCAACGAACTCAGAGGGCTGGTATGAGATATTAATGGTAAATGAATTTCATAACTAGAGACAATGTGAACAGTCACCTGGAAAAAGGGAGTCAAGGATGTGAAATTGAAGAATGGGCCAAAAGTTGTGAAAAATGCCCAAAAGAGCCAAATTAGCTGCCCCCTCCCTGAAAACCACACAAAAAGAAAGTCCACTGCCTTGCTCATAGGCTCGTTAAAGGTGGTCTGTTCACAGAAGGCAGAGAAAGGCAAAATTGCTGGGGTCCTGTTCTAATGCATGCATCTCTCTCATGCGAGGTGATCTCTAACCTGTAAATGGTGGAATAATCCCAATGAACAGGAGCCCAGCTAGGCAAGGAGGCATCAAGACTGCACCCAGTTGCTTTGAGTTCTAATTCATGGAGCACACAGCCATATTTCAATGGGCTGGCATTGACCCTGCAGTTCGGGTGCTGTGCGTACCTCCATTTAACCTCCAAACACCACCCTAATTACAGATGACTAAGATTAAGAGGGCTTCTAAGATTAGGCCACATAGTTATTAAGTGGCTAAGCAGGGATTAGAAGTCAATAGGAATGCAAGTCTCCCATTGAATGCTCTAACAAGGCAAAATTTATGAATAACAGTGCTGAACAGTTGGAAGAGGCACTTGATCCTGTGTTACTTTATCCAGAGCATACTTTTCTGCCTGCTGTCAGATTATCAGGAAGTACTCTGTCAGGGGCTTGATGGTGTTCAAATGCTTCAGGTCTGAGGGGTGAGCTTCAGCGAGATATGTCCCCAGGTCACAAGCCTCCGAACTCTGTCCAGAAATCAGGCAACCTTGCTGTGAACTATTCCGTGCAAACACATGCTGGCCCCCTGCCAGAGAGAGCGCTGTGCAGCCAGAAGTTGTTCTGGAACTTTGGGGTCACATGTGCCCTTGACAGTGAAGCTTCTGTTGGCCCTCACTGTGCATTCACTGTGTTCCTACTATGTGCCAGGCTCCATGCGAAGGACTCCCACAGGTACTTCTTTATTTAATCTTCCTTAGCTGCCTTTGAGACAAAGATTCTCCTTTTCCCTGTTTTTTTGGGAGGAAAACCGGGGTTCAGAGAAGCTGAGTCATTTCCATGCAGTCTCTTACTTAAAAAGGTAAAGCTGGGATTTGGAATTAGGCGCCACGACAGTCAGGGCTGTCCTCCTTGCGTTTCTTTCCTATCTCTTCTCCTTTCCTCACATCTCCCCTCCACCCAGAATGTCCTTTACCTCCAACTTTCCGCTCACCCTCAGGACACTTCACATGCATATGTATCACGGCTCTCGCCCTGTGCTTTTAGCTGTCCATGTTTGGTCCTGTTACTCTCTGTACTGCACAGTGAGTGAACACGACATCCTGATGATCCCTGTGACTTCCCCAAGGACCCGGCTATGTGCAAAGGGAGCAGCCTCCACAGAGGTCCCTGGCTTGCTTTGTGGCATTACAGCCTTGAGTGAGCCTCAGACCGTGAAGGTGCCATGCAGGCATTGGCTGGGGAAACCGAGGCTTGGAGGGTTATGCATCCTCGGCCTAGGGTTTCAATGAAGTATGAGAGCAATCAAGTGAATTTCTGAGATGTCATATGTCAACTGCAAAGCACACAATTATAGGACACCTATTAGGTGCCCGATTTGTATGTGTCTCACTGTGATAGGTGTGATTATCCTACAGTTTTCAGGAAAAGAACAAGGCTGAAACTTCTCTTGGGGTAAAGTGGTACTTAAAGGTACTTCATGGCTCACAGTTTGTGGAGTCATCCGACTCCAAGGCAAGGTGGCCTGCAGAGGGCCATCACAGAGGAGAACCGGTCCATGGCAGGGCAGAGGGAAGCAGAGTCATCAAGGGCGGGGTGGGGGGTGGGACGGACCAGACCCTTCATGGCCACACCCCCAGTGACCGGCCTCCTCCAACCAGGCTTCACCTCTCAACATCACGTTTAGCTATAAACTCCTCAGTGGACCAATCCACTCATAAGTCCCATGCCCCATAATCCAAGCCCCACCTATGAGGCTTTGTGGGTACATCAAGGTAGAAACCTAAACCATAACGGTGGCAAAATAGCATAAAAGTAGAAATGCGACCTAAGCCAGGGGATGGTCAGGAATCCCTCACAACCCTCTTCCCACACAGAGTGCTGTCCAGAGTGGGCTCTGATGGCAGAGCTGCAGGTAAGGGCTGGGCTGGCCTTGTGCCTTCCTTCTAGAAAAGGGAAACCCAGCAGTCTGGCATCACTCTGGGCAGTTTAGGAAGGCACCCCTGCAGGGCGCCCCGTGCCACATCGTGAGGATGCTGTTGTTCCAGACCTTCCCGGGCTGACGCAGCAGAGGCCACCCCACACGGAGGGTGACTACAAGGATGGCAGGGGCGTGGGGCTCAGGGAAGTATTCCAACCCTTCCTCTCTGCTGCTTCCACTCCCAGGCTCAGAAAATCCCTTCGGACACCTGTGGTGAGTCTCCCCAAGCTTCTCCCAACCCGGGCCCAGTAACTTCCTCTGAAAACTCTATACACATCCGCCCCATCTCAGCACATTAGAGGCTATGGGTCAGACCTCGCTTTGCTGCCCTTCTCTCCCTTGGCCAGACTCATGATCTTCCTGAAAGGCAGATGTCGTCTCTCTGAAAAGGGCATAAAGGTTATTTTTTGATCATCCAAGACATTCTGTTCTGGTTCTGACCCGAGTAGTGGCAGAGTCTGAATGCCCTTTACAGAGGTGCATAGCAACCCTCTGCCGAATGATGCCCATCAGGTTCAACAGTGTCAGGTGGGGCCCGAGGCTGTACATGTCCAGGATGCTCCTCGTGCCGCCAACTCAGGGACCCATTCCAGTAGCAAGGTGTTTGTGCTTCCTGGCAGTATAGCTTGATCTCTTTTCTTGCCCTGGGCGGGCTACTCCAGGGGGCCCTGTCCCGATCCTCCCTCCCTCTCCTGACTGCAAACAGTACTACGATACATGAAAATTAACAGTCACTTTTCCATCATCACTGCTTGTTTTCTAATATTGTTCTAGCATTCTGTGATTTCAAAATAGCAGGAGAGAAAAATCACAGCTGTGTGTTAAAACCCTATTCTGAATGGAAGCGGCTAATCAGACCAAAAGAGCATATAATTTAAAAAAAAAATCCAAAATGTTGCATTGGTACTAATGTTTGACTTCAGAATAAATAACATTATTGACTGAACCTTGTAGGACGATCTCTAGACTTTGAACCCCTGAAAAAGTTACCATGAAACTTCGGATTCGTTCTGAAAACATCCCCTCCCGCTCCAGCACCCTAGCAGGCTGTTCAATATTTCAAAAGAGAGGGAAGGAAGTAATGTTAATTGCACAGCTACTATGGCCAAGGCCCCATGCTAGGCGCTGCCTATATGAGTGTGTATCACGATTCTCAGTTTACTGAAGCACTAAATTTTGTTTTGTTTTTTAGCACTAAGTTTTTGAGATAAAAATGGTTTGCCCACGATCCCACACACTTAGGGGAAAATCCAAGCGTGGGACACCAAGCACAGACGGCGGCGTTCGCCCCCTCGCCTCCCCAGCACCCCCGGGGCCGTGCACATGTGCTCCTCGGTACCTGGGCCACGCGCACGCAGGTCTTCTGTGCCCGCTAGCGTGGCCTCGGATGGAGATCCCCCACGGCCCTGGAAGGTGGGTGTCGCGGCTCGGCAGCCGGGACTGGAGTTCCCTATCCCTGGACCACTGGGCCCAGAGGCCCGGGCTGGTCCCTGCGTGTCCTCAGCCAGGCTGAGGCGTGGGTCTGCAGGCAGCGCCCGCGGCACCCCGCACGCACCAGTCTGCGCGCCCGACAGGGGCTCCTCCCAGCACTGACCGCGGGCTTCGGACGCCGCCCGCCCTGGGCAAACGTCTAGGAAGCCCGGGGGGCCGTGAAGCCAGCACCTGGCCGCACCCTGCTGTGGGGACAGCTGCGCTCCTGGCGCTGGCCCTGGCGGGGCGCCCTCGCCGCGGCCCGACTTACTGGTAGGAAGCGCGGTGGTCCCTGAGGAGGGCGAGCGCCAGCCCCACGAGGGGCAGCAGCAGCAGCTTCGCCATGCGCGCGGGCACCGAGGGCGCGGGCACCGAGGGCGGCGGGCACCGAGGGCGGCGGGTACCGAGGGGCGGCGGGCACCGAGGGCGCGGGCACCGAGGGCGGCGGGTACCGAGGGCGGCGGGCACCGAGGGGCGGCGGGCACCGAGGGCGGCGGGTACCGAGGGGCGGCGGGCACCGAGGGCGCGGGCACCGAGGGCGCGGCCGGCCCGGAGCCTGCGGCCCCGCCCCGCCCGCCCTCCCCGGTGGCTCCGCCCGCCCGGGTCCCGGCCGGGCCTCCTTCTGCACCCTGAGGCTTTAAGGAGAGAAACCAGCGCAGGAACCCAGGAGCGCTCAGGCAGCGCAGGCCCAGCGGGGTGGACGAGATCCCCGTGCGAAAGCGGACTCCGAGCTGGGCCCCAGACCTCCCGATCCGTCCGAGGGGCTCAGGCTGCAGCAGCCAGGGCGCCAAGCAGAGACCCGCGGCAGCAACCCCTCTGACCCCCTCTGTGCTCCTGGGCTGCCTCTCCCCCGAGTCACCGACACCTTCTGGCCTGCACCCGGCTCACCTTCTCAGCTGAAAAACAAACAAACAAAAAATATGCATGGGCCTGTCTTGAAAACCACCATAATCCCGAATAAACCTCAGATCATCCGATTCGCTGCATTTCTACGGCTGTGGCGATGGCTCAGGCTGCGCTGGTCTCCAGGCCAGAACAACCCGGTTCTGTGCCAGCCCTAATCCCTCGCTCCCTTCTCCCGCGGCCCAGGCCATCGTTGAAACATGCAAATCAAGTTATATAACTTCCTTTTTAAAATCCCCTTTCCCACAGCTTCTCATCTTACTTCCTTATCACGGATTAAGAGGCCCCACAGAGCCGACCTGTGCTTACCCACCTGGCCTAATTTCTTTCCTTTTTAAAATTTAGTTCATTGGTGTAAATCAGATACGCACAATGATCACATTTATCGTACGGAATTTGTACCTGTACGTGCTAGTTATTGAGTTCTATTTTTTCCCATTCCCCTCTCCTTAAACCCCTTTGCCCCCTTTATTTATAAAGCTTGGTTTCCGTTTTTTCCCATTTCTTCTCTTCCTTTCTTTCCTCCCACCACCTCCCTAATTCCCCTTTCCTTTTGAACAATTTCTTCCTGTTTCACAATACCTTTTATACGTTTTGGGTTTTACTTATACTTTCAGTTTCTCACTCCAGAGAGACAATGTAGTATTTACACATGTGTGTCCAATTTATTTCACTTGAGTATAACCTCAAGGTCCGTCCATTTAGCTATAAATGTCTCAAGTTTATCCTTCTTTATGGCTATGTAATACTCCATTATGTTAAAAAAAGAAACCCATCTTTTTATCCCTTCATTGATGAATGGGCATTTGGGTTGTTTCCAAAATTTAGCTGGTACAAACTGTGTCGTGACAAAGATGGGTACACATGTATCACTGTGGTATGATGCTTTTAATTTTTTTCAGAAGATACCAAGAAGGGGAATAGCTGGGTCAAATGGAACCTCTAATACTAGTTTTTTGATGAATCTCCACACTGATTTCCATAGCTGCTGCACCAGTCTACACTCCCACCAAGAATGGAGGAGGGTTCCTTTTTCCCTCCAGCCCCTCCAGCATTTGTTATTGGTTGATTTCTTGATGACAGCCATTCTTTCTGGGCTGAGATGGAATCTCAGTGTTGTTTTTATTTGCATTTCTCAAAAGACCAGTGATATTGAATATTTTTTCATATATTGATGTTCTATTTGTATTTCTTCAGCTGAGAAGTTGTATATTCATCTCAGATGCTCATTTTTGTATTGGGCCTTTAAATTTGGCGGGGGAGTGTCTTGAGTTTTTTTCATTTCCTTATATGTTCTAAATATTAGCACTTGCAGGAACAATTGTCTAAAATTTTTTTCCCAACCTGTGGGTTGTCTTTTCACTCTGCTGGTGACTTCTTGTGCTGTGAAAACCTTTTTAATAAGATGAGATCCCAGTTGTTGATTCTTTGTATTATTTCCTGTGCAGCTGGGGTACTGCTCATGAAGTCTTTGCCTACATCTGCGGCTTCAAGACTTCTACCTATTCTCTCTTCGAGCAGGTTTAGGGTTTCTGTTTTGATCTTTACATCTTTAATCCATTTTGATTTCAGTTGAGTGCGTGGTGATAAACATGGATCTAATTTAGTTTTCAGCACGTGGAAGGCCAGTTTTCCCAACACCTTTTATTAAAGAGATTGTCTTTCTTCCGGCGAATGTGTTTGGTCCCTTTGTCAAAGATAAGGTTGCCGAGTGTCTTTGGAGCTGTTTCTGTATCTTCTAATCTGTTCCACTGATCTTCAAGTCATTCTTTTTTTTTTGGCTAGTACCATGGTGTATTTTTAAAAATCACGGTAGCTCTGTAGTGTAATTTCAAGTCAGGGATGCTGATGCCCCACCTTATCTTTGTTGCCCAGAATTATTTTTGCTATTCTAGGTCTCTTGAGGTTTCAAATGAATTTTCAGAATGGTTTTTCTGGTTCTGTGAGGTATGCTAATGTCATTTTTTGTTGTTGTTGTGTTGTTGTTCTTTTTTTTTTTTTTTTTGGTGGTACTGGGGATTGAACTCAGGACCCTGAGCCTGCTAGGCAGGCACTTATTCCACTGAGCTATATCCCCAGCCCCTGGGTTTTTTTTTTTGTTTTGTTTTTGTTTTTTGCTAATGTTATTTTTATTGGGATTGCATTAAATCTGTGTAACTCTTGTAACAATTTTGAATGTATGGCCATTTTTCACTGTTTGTCCTATGAAAGAGCAAGGGAGAGCATTTCATCTTCCAATACCCTCTCTGATCTCCTTTTTCAGAGAACTATAATTTTCAATGTAGAAATCTTTTACTTCCTTTGTTAGATTGATTCCTGAGTATTTCATTTTTTCAATGCTATTGTAAAAGGCAATGTTTCCCTAATTACTTTCTCATTCAGTTTGTTATTCATGCATAGGAATGCTATTGATTTTTGAGTGCTGAGTTTGTATCCAGATTCACTGGCAAATTTGGTTAATTAAATCTAGAAGTCTTTTGGTAGAATGTTGGGATCTTCTATGTCATCTGCAAATAATGATGGTTTAACTTCTTCCTTTCTTATCCTTATTCCTTTTATTTCTTTCTTTTGTGTAGTTGCTGTTGGCCAGTGTTTCCAAAACTATATTGAATAGCAATGGTAATGGTGAAAGCTAGAGTGAAAACTTTCAGTTTTTGATCATTTAGTATGATGTTCGCTGTTCATTTGTCATAGATGGTTTTTATCTGCTTCTCAAGCAGATAAAAACCATCTGTTCCAATTTTCTGTACGGTTTTTTATCATGAATGTATGTTGGACTTTTTCAAATGCTTTTTCTGCATCTATTGAGATGATCATGTGATTTTTTTGTCCTTGGTTCTGTTCATATGGTGTATTACATTTATTGGCTTGCATAAGTTGAACCATCCCTGCATTCCTGGGATGAAGAAGGGTAACTGGTCATGGTGTATAATGTTCTTGATGATTTGATGCATTCTGTTTGCCAGTATCTTATTCAGGACCTTTTATCTGTGTTCATTAGGGAAAGTGACCTATA
Source organism: Dinomys branickii (assembly GCA_004027595.1). Lineage (NCBI taxonomy): Eukaryota > Metazoa > Chordata > Mammalia > Rodentia > Dinomyidae > Dinomys > Dinomys branickii. The sequence goes on along the minus strand of PVLD010000906.1, from coordinate 9,972 downwards.
TTTCTCTTTTTTGATTGGGTTCTTCTCTGATTGTGGTATCAAGGTAATACTTGCTTCCAGGAATGACTTAGGGACTATTGCTTCCCTTTAGATTTCATTAAAGAGTTTGAGGAGTAATGGCATTAGGTCTTCCCAAAATTGCTTGCAGATTTCAGCAGTGAATCCCTCAGAACCTGGGGCTTTTCTTTGTTGGTCAGTTTTTAATTACAGTTTAAAATTCCTTGACTGATTTGGGTTATTTAATATTTTTATATCTTCTTGATTCAACTTTGGTAATTCACATGCATCAAGGCATCTTGTTTTCCATTTCTTCTGTTTTCCATCTTTTAGAGTAAAGTTTCTTGAAGATTTTGACCATCTTGATTTCTGCAGGATCCACTGTGATTTTATTCTTTTATTTTTAATTGCATGAATTTGAGTTTTTCCATTTTTATAAAGTTGACTAAGGCTTATCAATTCTAGTTACTCTTTCAAAGGACTAAGTCTTTGACTCAGTTTTTTTTTTTTTTGTATTGTTTCCTTAGTTTGCTTGGCTTTAATTTCTGCTCTGATCTTTATAATTTCCTCCCTCATATGAGGTTTGACTTCTTTTTCTAGAAGTTTGAGGTTCAACATGAGATTGCTTAATATGAGTTCATTCTGTTTTCAGGATATGAGAATTCACTGCTATAAATTTGCCTCTTAGGACAGCTTTCCTTACATCCTATAAGTCTGGATATGTTGTATCAGCATTTTAATCTAATTATAGATACTAATACTTTCTTTTTTAATTTCATTGGTAACCCACTGGTTGTTCAGTAGGATGTTACTTAGTTTGCATGTGTTTATGGAATTTTTGTGGTTTCTTTTGCCACTGATTTTCAATTTCATTGATTATGGGCAATGTGCATGTGATCATTTCAATTCCTTACATGTTCTATGGGCTGATATGTCGTCTATTTTGGAGAACTTCCCATCCACAGCTGAGAAGAAAGTGTGGACAAAACAGAGTGATAACTGAAGAGAAATATAGTAGAAGCAAGCCTGAAGGACAACACATGACCGCCCAAGCTTCAGCAAGCTGGAGAAAAGGACAAGAGAGAAAGCATGAAGGGGGAAGAAAAAGAATATTGAGGCAAAGCAGAAAAACTACAGACAATGTTCACTCACGTGAAAATATAAAAGTATCAAGACAGCTGAAGAAAGAGAGAAACAGGACAGACAAACCAAACCAAACAATGCAAGGCAAACTCTAAACATGTCCTTCCTCCAAAAAAAAAAAAAAAAAAAAGAAATAAAACCACAACTAGTTTTGTTGTGTTAGTGTCTAAGGAGTAGAATTACTCCTCCAAGTGGGGCTGTTCTTGGCCACACCAGTGACTACCCTCAACTGTTGCTCGTAGGGCAGGGGAAGTGCCTTTGTGCCACCGCCAGCTAAGGCTGCTTGCTGCTCATATACCTGCACTCAGCGCAGGGGGTGCCTTTGTCCTGCCACTGGCCAGGGCTGCTTGTCTGCTTGCGCTGACGATCGCAGAGCAGAGCGATGCTCCCTTTGTACCTAAGGCTACAAAGTGCTTTTTAGTTAGGGCTAAGATTGGCTTCTGGCAGCCACCAGAGCAGGTTCTGGGTGGTCCCAGCTCCTACTTCCCAGCAGAATTCCCCTCAGTCTGCTATCCAGCTGCCGGCAATCTGCTGTGACTGGATGGCCCTTCCCTTGTTCCACTCTGGGACTTTGGCAGTGAAGCAATCCTGGGGCCAGAGCCCTTTGAAATAAATGGTGACCCCATCTGCCTCTGCTGCTTCTCTGCATTGCTGTGTGCTGATACCCTGCTCTACTTCCCTCTCCAAGCGCTGGCCCTGGGAGGCCACTTGGGAGACAGTATCTCACGTTCTCACTGCTGCCTCCAACTGCACAATATTGTCGTGGTGCAGGTCAGATCTCTGTTTTGCAGTGAGCGGCAGTGTAGCTTTCCCCGCCTCTCTGCCTGGTGGCTACACATCCACTGTTGCTGCAGCACGAGCTCTCCAGTCTGCGGCAGTGGCCTGTTTCCTCTGCAGCAATGAATCCTGTTTTCTCCTTCTCCTTTGCCGGTTCTTTGGTGGTTCCCAGGTGCCCTGCACTCACTTTGGTTCCTCTCCGGGTTCTTGTCTTCCACACTCTCGGCGCTGTCTGGAGAATCGGAGTTGCTAGCGATCACCTCTCTGCCCCTTTCCCCAGTCCCGTGGCCTAATTTCGTACCATTCGCCCGGCACAGCGCGGTGGGCACAGCAGCAGCGTGCTTGCCCTTTTGCGCACGTGACAAGCGTACTGCTTCACGGCCTTCAGCTGGAACCGTTTTCTCCTCCTTTCCCCCCCGCAGCGAACCCCCTGCCCCCCCCCCCCGTCCCCACCACCACAGCTGATATCAGTTCGTTGTATCAATGCACAGCTACCAGTTAGAATAGAGACTTATTTACACCCTGGTTGGTAAGAAGCCACTTCACTGGGTCCTCCAAGAGCGCTCGTACAGCGTGGACCATTCTGCCTCCTCTGGGGACCATCCCATAAACTGCCACGGCAAGGGCCCTATGACTCATCTTCCAAGTAGCGTTTTGTTTAGTTGTGACCCACGGAGGCTGTGCTGCCTCTGTGGTGAGGGACTGTGACCATCACTTCCGCCTGCACCGCACTCCTGGCCGCACGAAGGCAGCTCGCTCATCTATTGGTCTACTTGCACGCAGCCTGCTTTCCTTCGGCAGCGTGCAAATAAACGGTGGGAGGCCCGACCTCAGCTCCGCCGCCTACTTTCTCCTTTACCCCATCAACAGTTTCTGGGACAGTGTAGTTGCTCAAGTATTCGTAGAAGGCATGAAAGCGTGACTGAGTGGCAAAGCCTGGGCGTAAAGAGGGTGTGAAGAGCCGGGAGGAGGGGGTGGGCTGGAGAGCAGGGACGCCACTCTCTCCTGCTCTGACCAGTTGTCCTGTGGGCACCAAAGAACCCAGGTAGGACAAAAAGGCACAGTTTTTGTTTGAGGCCCTTAGAAACGTGTCCCTGTCCCTCCTTTTCTCACCCCAGCTTGTCTTCCTTCCTGTCCCCACTTGACTTCTCTTTCAAGGTCAATAGCAAAGTTTACTCAGTTCAACTCATGTGGCCAAACAATGTGAGATGGACACCAGCAGAGGCCACATCTCATGTAACTTGTTTGGTGGCCTAAATACGTAATCTTCCCACTTGTCCTCCCCCGTCCCTCCCCTCCCACAGAATTCAGAGGTTCGTTCACTATGCAGAGGGGAAAGGCACCTGCTCAAATACAGAAGGTGCTTCCTGCTTGCTTGCTTGCTTGCTTTCTCTCTTTCTTTCTTTCTTTCTTTCTTTCTTTCTAACTCCTTTCTTCTTCTCCTTCTCCTTCTCCTTCAGTATAAGTTTGATGTACATGCAGTTTACAACCATCTAGGAGAGCAGGTCCATGCACACAGTACAGCTTGGTTCTTTTCCCTTGCCTCCTACATTCTCCTCCTCCCCTGAATCCCCTTTCTGACCATCCTTCTTGCTGATATTATGCATCTTAGCTCATATTTATGGCACATAATGTTTCCACACATTGGGGACATTAGGCTTCGGTACTTGGCATCTTCATCCCACCCATTTGCCCTGATCCCCCTCTCCTTCTCACTCATGTTCTCCTGGGCCCCCTCACATTTGCAAGAAAGGGAGCCATCCTTTTGTTTCCTCCTACTCATCCTTTATTTTGCTCTTTGTACTTTGCCTCACTCAAGTGAGAGATATAATATGGTATTTAAACTTGTGTGTTTAGTTTATTTCATCCAACACTGTATTTTCCAGGTGCATCAATATTCTTACAGATGTCTCAAATTTGTTCTTTTTTTTTTTTTGTGGTACTGGGGATCGAACTCAGGACCCTGCGCTTGCTAGGCAAGCGCTTATTCCACTGAGCTATATTCCCAGCCCAACTTTGTTCTTATTGATAGATGGATAGTATTCCATTATGTGTGGAAACCATGTTTCTTTATCCAGTTGTTTGTTGTTGGGTAGGTAGGGTATTTCCAGGATTTAGAAATTTTCTGTGCTGCTAGAAACATTGGTATGCATACAGTGCTATAGCATGATGGGGAAGCTCTTTGGGGAGGATACGTAGAAGAGGAACAGCTGGTTCATGTGGAATTTCTAATTTTAGTTCTTTGAGTAATCTCTGTACTGATTTCCATAATGGTTTTCTAGTTCACATTCCCATTGACAGTGCAGGAAGTTTCCTTTTTTTTCCGCAGCCAAGCTAGCATTTGTTATTTTTTTGATTTCTTGATGAGTCCTCTCTTTCTGGAGTAAGATGGAAGCTTAGCATTGTTTTAATTTTTGTTTGTTTAGTTGCAAGAGATGTTGAGGATGTTTTTCTATATTTTTTGGCAATTTGTACTTTTCCCTCTAAGGAATGTCGGTTCATTTGCCCATTCATTGATTGGATCGTGTATATCAGGTGGTCTAATTCTTTTTGAGTTCTTTATATATTCTACATATTAACCCTCATCTGAGGGATATCTGGCTAATTTTTCCCATTCTGTAGGTTGTCCCTTTACTCTACTAATTGGTTCGTTGGCTATGTGGGAGCTTTTTGATATGATATAATTCCACTTGTTTATTCTGGCTGTTATTTCTTGTGTAATTGTGTTCTGTTTAAGAAATCCTTTCCTGCACTTATACTCAAGTATTTTACCAAAATATTTCTATTTTCATGTTCATTTTTTAACTTTAGTTTAATACATGATAAGAGTTATGGGTCCAATTTCAACCTTCTGCAAATAGTTATCCAGTTTCCCCAGCACCACCTGTAGAATAGGCTACCTTTCCTCCAACATAGACTTTTGACTCCTTGGTCAAAGTCAGATAGTTGAATGTGTCTGGGCTGTTCCTGCATTCTCTACAATGCTTCAGTGATCCACATTTCTGTTTTTGTACAAATACCATGCTCTTAAAAAAAAAATCACTATTGCTCAGTAGTGTAGCTTAAAGTCAGGTATGGTAATGCCTCTCGCTTTGCTCTTATTTCCCAAGGTTGCTTTTGCTGTGCTGCTCACCCTCACTTCTTACTAAGGAGAAGTATATTTCTATGATGTCTGAATCTAGTTTATGTTGAAATTTTTTCTGTCACATTGAGACCTTGGCCTCTATGATTCCTCCACCTGGCTGGACAGAAATCACTGGAAAACCATGGATATTGAGGAAGGCCTTGTTATTTCTCAATCTCTCTTACTGTCCCTTGTATTACCCAAGGTGCCCAAGCTAACAAAATTCACAGCACACATGGCATTTAGAACACACAGGCCTCCAGAATCATAGGCGTGTTCCTCGAAGGAGCAGAAGTCCTAATCAGGGAGAGAGAATGAGCATGGGGGATTAATTTGCGCAGTGTCAGCTGGGGCTAAGGCCCACGAGGGATACAGTAGATGGGGCTGGCCCCACTACTTCACACTGTGTCTGATTTTCCAAGGACAATTATGCTCAATTCTCTTGGGAATAAAAGGCGGCAGCATTATTAATCCAGTAAGGGAATTCTTGGTGATTCTAGAAAAAAATGTATAGACTGTCACTTCATCATCTGGACACCAATGTCAAGTACCAAAGAATTTGAGTAGAAATAGGCTTATAAAGCAAATGCAGTAGATGCACATAATATAATACTATTCAAACAGAAAAAAGATAAATCTTGTCATTTTTGACAACATGGGCCAGAAGACAGCATACAAAGTGACATAAACCAGGCACAGAAAGACAAAGCCTGTATGACCTCACTTACATGAAAAATCAAAACTTTGAACTCATAAAAACAATAGAATGGAAGTTAGCATGGTATTTAGAGAGATGCTACTCAAAGTATATAAAATTTCATTGAGACAGAAAGAATCATTCAAGAGATCCATTATACAAATGGTGACCATAGCTAATAAAACTTTAGAGTAAATTTTGAGTGTTCTCACCAGAAAAAGGATAAATATATAGGGTAGTGGATATATTAATTAGCTCAACTTAGCCAGACATATTCCCAAATGTCATGTTGTACATGATAGATACAATATTTTGTTAATGAAAAAATAAATTAAATAAAGATAAGTTCATTCAAATGAATCTTATCATTTAAAGCACAAGTTTATGGTAGAAATCACCCATAGGTTATACAGTATAAGAATCTCCTTTCCAGTTTGTTCTACTTTATGAGACCATTGAGACAGTGGTTCTTTTTTCTTTTTTTAAATTTTATTTTAAAGATTAAAAAACTAACAAAGCAACAAGGAAGACAAAATCAAAACAATACAAGAACAATACATGGCCTCAAAACAAAATGATAGGAATTAACAGTGGCTGGTTCTTAACATTTTGATGACACCCAACCAACTTCTAGACTCTGAAGAATGCAGTGAATCCGGTGCTTGGATTCACACATGAACACAGCACTCATACTCCATTTCAGTGCATCCCCTGAACCATAATTTAAAACCCATCACAAGAAGGTCAGACCTTAGGAATCCTTAGGAGTGATTGTGTACCCGTGTAATCCTCACAATCTGGAGGCTAGGGCAGAAGATCACCAGGAGTTCAAGGCCAGCCTAAATTATATAGTAAGTTTAAGGCCAGCCTGAACTACATAGCAAGACCCTCTCTCAAAAAAAAAAAAAAAAAAATTACAGGCTTTCCTCATCCAGATCTGGCACCATGTGATTTCTGCCTATTTCCCCAAATAAAAATCACCATGAAAGATAAACATTTTGAACTGAATGAGTCATTGAGGCAGCCAACAGCACAACGAAAGACATGAAAGAGGACTTCCGGAACACCTTCAGAAAGTGGGAGGAATGATAGGATTAGCGTGTTTAAACAAGGGGGAATATGTTGGGAGAGACATTAATGTCTCTTAGGCAATGTGTCTTTATTTTTTGTTTGTTTGTTTGTTTTGTTTTGGTTTTTTTTTTTTTTTTTTGGCGGTACTGGGGATTGAACTCAGGACCCTGCGCTTGCTAGGCAGGCGCTTATTCCACTGAGCTATATCCCCAGCTGGCAATATGTCTTTAACTGTAATACATTTTGAAAGCTCTTTTAACATTCAGTGTACTTTTGATCACACCTCATATATTTGGGTAAAAATATGTCTATTCAATCTTTTATTTTCCCACAAGAATCCTCATTCACTGGACATTCAATAAAATCTCAATGAATTGGTGGAGATTGGAACCAAACTTGTGATGTTTCATTCTGTATAAGCATGGAAGGGTGGGTTTGGCAACCACATTTAACACTGCTTCACAGAAGAAATTGGGCCGTGCTGGCTGCCATGTTCTATAGTCTGTGAAATGCTGATGTCCTAAGACTGTCACTTACACCACTCTGCATGCAGCAGCAGCAGGGTGTAGGGAGTGGCTGAAGCTGGAGATTGGTTGTATGGGTGGGTGAAGCAGAGGGCCAGAGCGCCGGAAGCAGTCCAGCTACCTCAGTCTTGAGAAGAACATCCTGCCTGGACAATTGCAGTCATTAGTTGCTAGGTAACCTTGGGTCTCATGGTACTAACTTTGCAAAAGGATAAATAAATGACCCCACAGTGACTTCCCTGCCCTCTTTTCCCATCTGGTAAGAGGCCTCCACCTGACCTCAGCTCTTGTCTCCTGTCTTTATTTTCTAAATTGCCTCACCATTTTCCCCGGGACCACCGAGAGCTGCGTGGGTCACGACAGTAGGGGGAAAAAACCAACATTGAGTTTTGGACACTGAATGTCTGGTCACTTCCTGAAATTCTATAGTAGCAGAAATAATACCTATAAAATGAAAATAATTTCTGTGGGTTTGCTATATGAAATAAAATAAAATAAACAGATATAAAGCAACTACAGTGTAAATAATAAAGTCGTGTCCAAACCTAGAATTTACTTTACCAAATGCTTGTATCAACTTACATTCTCTCAAAACAACCTGGTAAATATAGAAGTGATGGTACTACCCTCATTTCACACAAGGTCATCCACCCAGAAGTACAGGACTCTCAAGTTTATATGTCTAGACTTAGCCTAAATATATTTGTGCCTAAAAAGTAGATCCTCAAAATGAATGAAATTTACCAGTTCAATTACTAAGGACTCATGTTGAAAAGTAGAAACAAAAACCAAAACAACAAAACAGAAAACAAAGAAACAAAATAGAAACATGAAAATAATCAGTGAAGTAGAAAAACAAACTTAAAGAGAGGCTGTCTGTTGTACGAAATGTTATTCAGTCATAAAAAATAATAAAGTCCTGAGACATGCTATCTCCCGGATGCACCCAGAAATGATTATGCTTAGTGAAAGAAGCCAAACATAAAAGCCAACATGCCCCAGGATTCTTCCACTTATATGAAATAGCTAAAATAGGCAAATCAGTAGTAGCCTAGGGCTGAAGGGAGAGAAAAATAGGGAGGGACTACTTAATGTTTGCTTTTGAGGTTATGAAAACATTGTTACAAAAGAAAAGTGATAGTTGCACATTATGAATGTCCTAAATGCCACTGAAATGTGCGCTATAACATGGCTATATGGTGAATGTTATGTTATGTGAATCTTATCACAATAAAACAGAGAAGACAAACATTTGAAAAAAATTTCAAGAGAGCAATAAAAAGTGCAAATTCCTGGTAAAACCAACAAAGGGAAAAAGAGACAGAACTGGAGGAGGAGGGTGGGGTTTTCTACATGCAAGTAAAAAGCATTACAAAAGTATTTAAAAGTAACAAAAGCATATTATACACTGTTTTATTGAACTAAATTTCAAATTGAGAGAAAAAACGAAGAATATCCAAACCTACTAAAACATACACAAGAAGAAATAGAAAAATCTCAATATTTTTATGTTTAGTAAATAAATTGAATCTCTAATTTAAAATTCCCCTAAAGGATATCCTCAATTCTAGCTACCTTCATGAATGAATTCATCCAAAATGTAAAGAAAGAAAAATACTAAATTTTGTATTAACTCTTTCAGGGAAAAAAAAAAGGAATATGTCTTACTGCTTACCAGGGTAATATACCCTTGACACCCAAATCTGACAACTTAACTATAAAAAAGAAAACTTAAAAGCATAGATCAATCTTTATAATGAGCACTAGTACCTTGAGCAAGATATTCACCAATCGAACCCACAGTATATAAAAAGGTGATAACTTCATAACTACATAAGTTATATGCGCACTTTGCAAGTTTGACTTAAAGTTTTAAAGTAATGAAATATTCAACAAAAAATAATCTACAGCCAGGCGTGGTAGTGCACATCTGTAATCCCAGCACTCGGGAGGCTAAGGTAAGAGGATCGTTGCAAGTTTGAAACCAGCCTGGGCCACAAAGTGAGCTCAAACCAGCCTGAACTGCATAGCGAGACTCTGTCTCAAAAAGATAAAACAATAATAATCTACTCACTTCAATAGATGTAAAAAGTATTGTTAAAAGATTGGCATTTATAGTAAAATTTTTAATTAAATTATAACAAAATGCAAAACCGTAGCAGACATCATACCTTGTGAAAAATTAAAAGATTTCCCTTATGATTGAGAAAGAGAAAGTATATTGAATATAATAATTTATACTCAGTATAAAGTAGAGGCAAGAGAAGAGACTTCAAGATGGGAAAAGAAGGTCTAGAAAATTCAATACTCACAAACAACATGATTGATACTACAGATAAACTATTAACATTAATTAATTGAATCTACCTACCTAGCTAGCTATAGGAGAATCATTTTTTCTTGTATAGTAACAATTTCAAAATGAAATTTTTTTTTATTTAAAAAAATACAAGTACAAAAACATATTGACAAACAGACACCAATTAGCATAAAAAATAGTACAATCACAACTAATCTATAGACAAGGTGATATGATCTCAACAGTGGTTATTGCTTTATCCATTGATATCAGCCCATATACAGACATGCAAATTTAGTCAGACAATTAATCCTCTCAACAACAGAAAAAACACCAAAAC